>JASCZW010007924.1:0-57691 GCA_034211315.2 Aedes japonicus
GACTGTAAACACGGTTCAGTGTAGGTGCAAGCGTATTTAAATTATTTTTAAAATTAATCCCAAAGTTTTTTAGTGTTTCATCACGCATTCGTGATTTTCGTGTGGCTAGTGTAATAAGTGAAGTGTGATTTTTTATTATTTGTGCAATCACGCAACGAAAATGCGTGGGGATATAGTGCAATTAAAGAGAACACTTGGAGTCTGGCTCGAGTATATTCCCTAGTACGGTTAGATCAATAGGACGAATTTGTAGTGCGAAGGTAAGCAACTGTGTTGAAAATCTGACTGCTCATTATTTTTACGAAATTTAAGTCTTCGAAACGGTTTTTGTAGCTTTTAATTGTAGTGAAGATCTAATTTTATTTGCCAGGATTATATATTCTTGGTCACTGCGTCCATTTATTGGAGAAATTAAACATATTTTTACGTTTGAAGTTGGATTCTGCAGCCATCCATGTGATGGATATATGTACTATGGTGAGAATAGGTTCTGCTTCCCTAAATTATGAAAAGTTCTCTTTGTTTTTGTAAAAACGGTAAATATATCGAAATTTTTTAAGCCTCATGTTGTGAAGACAGCATTCAGGTAAAATTTTTATCTAAACTCGTGCCAGGAACAAATTTCTTATAGGTACATTTCAATCCAATGGAGTCTGTCATACCTTTGAAATTAAGATAGGTGCAAAGTCAACAAAGTGCGATATATTGGGAAGTTCTTCACCTTATCAATTTAGTTTATCTTTCATAGCTTTTCAAAATAAACAAGCAAGATTATTTTCAAACATGGATAATACTTTCATGTGTTGTAAACCTCTACCCAAATCGAAGAAGTGTGGTTAAGAGACTAGAAATTGCCCCCTAGTTTATCGTTCCCAACAAAAACCACAACCTTCAAACGATGAATAAGTGTCTTCTACCAGTGGTTTGCAATCAACGAGACTTGTATATATGGAAAGTGAATCCATAGTCAATACCACCCCATCCGTTACCTCTCTAGCTACATCGACTTCAGAGGAGTCTACCCTAGTAGCACACTTGTTGCAATTCAGTAGTGATAACATAAATATGACTTGCTAAGTCATATTCAAATTACTACAACTAATTATCATCGTAGTGTGTTACTTGGGTAGTGTTAATAAAATAAGTTTCGAGACATTCAACAATGGCATCATCGGAATTCATGTATCGCCAATTTCTACGAAGGAAATGAGTAGTGCTTCCTAAATTGGCCGATCCTGAATGCACTCGCAATTAACAATTTCAAATTTTGTCCATATTGCCGATGTCTTGGACTGCGCAAAGAATCGTGGATGATTCAAAGTCAGCAGAAGCAGCTTCAATCAATGAATGAAATGCAACACAGGCGAAGTTTTTGCGTTTGGTCTAAACAAATCCAATCCATGATTTGGATCGCCGTTGAAGATGCCCAAAGCCCCGTTCCAAATTAAACAATCATCCAAATTTATCCAATTCTACACAAAAACGTCTCTTGGCAATGGCACTCAAAGAGTCATACTTCATTTTAATGAAACCCATAAATAAGTTAAACTATGCTTTAGCTCATTTGCAGCCTTACGGCCAAAACATTGTAAACTTCTTTGTTAATTAGTATCCCATAACGTTTGTGTTTGTAAGATTCACGCAAATCTGAATGCACTATCTAAAGGGTGTTTTGATCAAAATTTGGCCGACTTAAACTTGACGAATTTCCTTACATCGTACATTTGGCATCAATCATGTTGAAGATGTGCGCGTAAAACATCATAGCTCCATTTTAATTTTAAGATTAGCACTTCAGTTATCAAAATGTTGTCACAGGAAGAGGAGCAACGCATCAAAAATTTTCACGTGCATGGCCAAAATCCAAACAACTCTCCCGCCAAGTTGTTGATTGTGGCTAAATAAACTGTTACCAACGTATTAAGAGACGTAACGTAAAAGTGTTCGATAAACGTTTGTCGACAGCCACGAAAGCTGGATCAGGGGTGAAAGCCGGAGACCACAGCGAGGACAAAAGAGCTGCCCGCCGTTTCGAACGGAACCCCAACCTATCCGTCCGAGATGTCATAAAGAAGCTGGAAGTGGCACCTTCAACAGTAGATAAGCTAAAAAACGAGCTGGACTGTCAACCTACAAGAAAATGGTGACGATAAACAAAACACGTCGGCCGAAACGCACGATTGCGAAAGTTGAACACGACGATGCTGACGAAGTTTGATTACGTGGTACAGGACGATGAAACTTACGTCAAGGCAGACTTTAAACAGCATCCTGGACAGGAATTTTATTCGGCAACCGGTTGGCGAAAGCTGGCAAATAATTTCAAGCACATTAAACCGTTGAAGTTCGCGAAGAAATATCTGGTGTGGCAAGCCATCCGTACCAATGACGAAGAGCAACGTGTACATGCGACCGGAACCGTCAAACTAGAAATTCATCTGAGCAAGCGCTACAAAACGTCTACTGCCTTTCCTGAAGCAACACAATTGCTCGTTCCATTTGGACCGGATATCGCATCTTGCCATTACGGAAAATAGGCCAGAGAGCGACATGCTCCCAACAACGTTCAAGTGGTGCCCCAGGACAAGAACCCTCCCAACATGCCAGAGCTCCGCCCAATCCAACAATATTGGGCCATTGTCAAGAGGAACCTTAAGAGGACTCAAAATGCTGTTGTGAGCGAGAAGCAGTTCAAAGTAAACTGGCGTTCAGCGGCGGATAAAGTGGACTAAAGGAGTCTGTACAAAATCGTAAGGCAGATAACTAGAAATGAGAAGAAAAGAAAAAATAATAAGTCGAGTTATTAGTACGAGACACTGAAGAAGTCTGCACATTGTTGACGAAACACGCGTATCTGTCAAGATAAGCAAAGGTAGTTGGAATTAAAAGAAAATACTAATTTTTCTTCTCATTTATATTTACAGGTATTCCACTAAACAGCTTAAACTCTCATGGATTCATATGGCAGGTGTGAAACAAAAGAACTGGTAATTCACATCCAGTAAAAGAACGCTTAGCTGAATATTTCTCTCGTACTCTGTTTTAACTGAACTTGAAAAGAAAAATAATTTGACACAATAATAAAAACTTGGCTGGACTTAATAATAAAAACTGTGGTAAAATTATAATCGTAACACCCGTTAATTGAAGCTGACGGGCCCTCTAGCTTACCACTTAAAATGTGAAACATATGTAAAAAACATAATAATAAAGACAATTTAAGCAAACTGGTTCAACATTCCAGTTCGAATAAGCGACACGTACGGTCTTGTTTTTGCTCTCTCGATACGAAGTTTTTCCCCCTCGTCTGATTACTCACGATTGCGCGTTCTGTTTTAGAACTATTGCCTGCGCTTGCTAATTTATTAGCAATAGCAACCCTGAAAGAAGCGCTGCAGAGTTGAGATAGTTTTCTCGCTTGACCTGTTACCGCGGCAACAAATCAACACGTGGTGACATCCACACCAGTGACATCAGTTCCTGAAGCCATGCCGAAACCGAGTAGTTGCAAGCGGCTACGGCATGGCGACACCGGTCCATCGAACTCCAACGACCGATTACTAGCGAGCAATCGGTTTGCTGCGCTACCGGCACAGGAGATACCCAAAAAGGCGAAGATCCCGGCGCTATTCACCACATCAAGAGACATCGCTGCACTTAGGACTGCTATACAAGATGTGCAGTATGAACACAAAGATTATGTGCTCAACGGAGAGTGACTATCGTGCTGTTGGCACTCGCGTAGTCGCCAAGCAACACGACTTCTACACTTACGACTCACCCGGAAACAAGCCGCTGAAGCTTATTCTGCGTGGCCTTCTGAAATTCACTCTGAAGACAGCAATTGCTGAGCTGCAAGCGGCAACTCTGAAATCAGTGAAGGTGTTCCCAATCAGACGTCAACTACAGGGAAATCATCGGAACCAACTCTTTCTGGGTTCCGTTACGATGGCGGACCTGTTGAAAACACGGGCCCTCTTCAACGACTTTGTCGAGTGGGTCCGGTATCGCCCGTGATAACTACCTTGCGTTTGCTCACGAAACTCTAAACTGCCACATGAAACCGCGGTGTGGCATGTGTGCCGGAGCTCACGTCACCAAGGATTGTGCCCCGATGGACGAAGATGCCTCACTGAAGTGCGCTAACTGTGGCGCAAATCACGAGAGCAGTAATCGAGCTCTGTTCCAAACGTCAGAGTCTTTGGCGATCCGCGAGCAAGCATTCACCAACTTCCGGCTTGATCAACGCCGTCCGGCACCTCCAATGAATGAGGAGAATTTCCCGACGCTTCGGTACCAAATGCCAAACCTACCGGCGATCACATTAAATCACCGCCATGTAAACCGCTGGTCAGCCTCCGTTCATCATTGCTTCGTGGCGCGCCGCCTGTCTCTCCCGCCGGCTCCTCCTCCAGGCTGAGGCAATCCGAGTTGAAGTACATTCACGCAACAACACGCCGATACACAGCTCTACAACTCGGAGCACACAGTCGAGTTCGTTCAAGAACCGTTCAAAGGAAGAACAGCTCAATGCCGCCAAATCGGTGACCATGAAGTTCATGTGCAAGCATGGATCGTGATCGCACCATCAGCATCCTCAATTGGAATGCTTGTTCCATCCGGTACAAAATCAACACCGCTATCATCACGGAGACGCTCCTCAAGCCTGAATTCAGCGTCTTTATCCCAGGCTCCCGGTTTGTGCGACTTGATCGTTGTGGTTCTGATGGAGGAGGAGTTGCGATCGCCCTGCGCAACAATATCAACTGCCCACGCTTTCAGCTGCAGTTTATCGAAGCCATCAGAGTTGAGGTCCAATGACCCATTGTCCAAAGCGAGCCAGCATCGCCAATGGAACACCAATGGTCCTACAAAACGACATCCGCAAGCTAACTTAGAGGCAAGGGCGGTTCATCATCGCCGGTGAGCTGAATGCAAAACACGGAACCTGAGAAAACACCCGGCGCAGGAGAACCTGGAAGGGGGCCATTACACCATCCTGGGCAAGGATACTCCCACCCGGTTGAGCAGATCCGTGGTCCACTTAACAAACGACATCTTCCTCACCAACATGGGGAACAACATCACCCAGCCGATCGTGCACCAGGAGCTCTGCTCGGACCACTATCCGGTGGTGGCCGAAGTTAGCTCCTCGGCCAACCAGCATCATCGAATCACCAGAAGGAACTACCACCGCGCCAGATGGTTCCAGCAACACCTTGACGACAACATCGATTCCGACATGCACCTTGATTCGGTTGATGCCATCGAACGACAGCTGCAGCAACCCACCGAAGAATTGATACAATTGCGCAATCGCCACGCCGAAGGCAATACCAGCGAACTGGTCTGCCTGCACCCAGAAAAGCATTGCAATCGGATGCCAGTAATTAAGAGATAGAACATGGTGGACCTCCAGAAATAACATTTTTCCGACAAGATCCGCACTTTCCAGATTGTGCAAAGTCGCTTTGAAAGTTGACAAACATTTTAAAAACTAAACCAAGGCCAATTCCATCGTTGATCCCCCACTAGACAGCAATGGTGCCAATGATCGCCTGATTCAGTCAACTTCGTCAGCTCTCACAATCTCAGACAAAACATCGTCAGTCCGCACGAAGCTTCCGTTAATGAGCTTGTAAATAACAGCCATCTAAACCCCAACGACTTCTCGGAAGAGTTGGAGATCTCAGCTGACGAATTGTTGACCTATATCAAACCGTCTAAGAACATGAAGGCCCCAGGTTTCGATAACATCATGATCTTGGAGTTCAAGGAGCCCCTAGTTCAACGTTCATCTGGCGTTGATTTTCAACCAATGCCTTCGCCTTAGCTACTTCCCCCTCGCGTTGGAAGTCAATCAACGCCATCCCAATCCAGAAACCTGGAAAAGATCCTTCCTCTTTCAATAGTTATAGACCAATCAGCCTTCTCCAGGATCATCCATATGCCGACGAGCTCAACATCTTGCTCGACGAACAATTTGGCTTCCGACGCAGTCGTTTAACAATTCGCCAACTTAATCGAGTTATTAACAGCATTTGACGGAACAAGTCGGTAAGTAAATCATCTGTCATGGCACCTCTCGACATTGAGAAGGCCTTTGATAACGTGTGGCATTAGGCTGATGCAAAATTCGAAATATTTGCCCTAAGCTAATCGACGCCAATTTGGGATCCCGGAACAGTCTACAATTTTTATTTGATTATCGGTTTACTTGCTTTAGACAATGCCATCGAAGTTTATGCATGGGAATCTGTGCGGGTAATTCTAAAAAAATCTTCGTTTCCAGATCCTTAACATTCAATATTATGGATCTTAAACCGAATCTATATATATAAGAAGGGGGATACATCCATATAGTGTAAGTTGTCAACTCAAAAGTAGTTATTCAACAAATATAATAATAGAAGTAAAAATATGTTATGTTTATAAAATATCTAAATAAAAATATATAAAATATATATAATAATATAAATAAAATATAATACATAAATATATGAATATAAAATATAAAAAACATATAAATAATAAGAAAACAAAAATAAGAATAAAACATCATACCTGAAGTGTATTTTATGTTTTATTGAATAACTATTTTTGTATAATATTTACATGTCAGGTATCTTCGGCATTTTGATAGTTGACAACTTACACTATATGAATGTATATAAGATTTGGTTTAAGGACATAATATCAAGATGTTAGGGATCTGGAATTGTAAGTTTGAGATTCTTCATACTAATTCCCATACAAACTTTGAATAGCGTGTGCAAAGCCAAATTAAAACCAAATGTGTTAAAAAATTTTGGGGACTATCAGGACCCGGAATTGGCGTCGATTAAGCGCTAGGGAGCAAATATTTCAGGTTGCATCGGCTCAGTGTGGCAGATGATGGCCTTGTGTACAAGCTGAAAAAAAAACAATTTTCTCATCTTCCCGGTAAAGATAATTAAAACTATCTGTCGGACAGGACAGGACATGGTGCAGTTTCCGATGCGCAGAAGATCTCCACTGGCGCACGGTGGGCAGAATCGAACTGTAATCAGACCTATTTCAAACCGCTGGTATTTCGGTGGTACAGCGAACCGATGTTTTTCTGGAAAAAAACGCCAATAAATCGATTGCCACTAATTTCTGATCTTCTGTGCAGAGCATTGGAAGTGGCTCATTTTGTCCCATTTCACCTAATTCGGTGTGTTCGTTCAGTTTTGCCGGAATTACCCCTGCGTTAAAGCCCGGCGAAAAGGACATATCTTATGTGAAAAACTCTCAGGAATCAAATGG
The DNA here is from genome assembly GCA_034211315.2 of Aedes japonicus. Lineage (NCBI taxonomy): Eukaryota > Metazoa > Arthropoda > Insecta > Diptera > Culicidae > Aedes > Aedes japonicus. The sequence goes on from JASCZW010007924.1 coordinate 7,288, forward strand.
TGCCATTGTCATGCTGTTCAGAGGTCGAAAAATAGTTTATTTCGCCCCATTTTACCCTAAAAGTGTTTTTTTTTTAATTTTTTACTCATAACTACAATTGCCGCTATATATTTTGCTTAAAGAGGAACATATCTTATGTGAAAAACTCTCCGAAATCGAATGGTGCTGGTTTCATGATGTGGCGGGGTCAAGAAATGGTCTATTTCGCCCCATTTCACCCTAAACATGTGTTTCTTTTCATTTTTTACCCGATTACTACAATTGCCGCTATATTTTTGCTTGAAAAGGAACATGAGACCATACGTAGAAAACACTGCAGTGCACTGGGAAATCAAATGGTGCCAGCTTAGCATGTTTAACAGTTTTCAATTAAGATATGGATTGAAACACATAAACCAGGCCCTTTCGGGCATGTACGTAAAAGTGTATTGTTTGAATTTAACAATCACTGGCATCACTGGTCTTGGACTAAGAGTCTGTGACAAATAACTGGTACCCTATTTACGTATGTTTCCACTCAGAACCCTTACCTCGAATGTTTGATTTAGCCAGTCGTTGTTTCTCTCATAAAAACGTTCCTTTCCATGCGCATTTACCCAGCGTCGAGTAAACTGTTTGCACCCAATTCGTCACGCATCTTTAGACATGGTTGACTCACAGCCTAACCTCTCGCTATCAGAAGCTGCACTACTCTACTACTTCTTGCGATTACGCAATCTCGCTATTCACAATCTCACTATTCAACATTTTGAAAAGAAAAAATTTTGCAGCACATTCGGTCTTCAATTTGAGTCAAATGACAGTTGTTAATGAAAATTTACTTGGAGAACAAAGAAAAAAGGTTACTTTGATGAACCCTACTAGATGGCACAGCATGAAACTGGTAACAAAAATAAAAATAGTGGCCGTAGTAGTTATCGGAGTACACACTGAAAAACACATGTTTAGGGTAAAATGGGGCAAAATGACCATTTCTCGACCCCGGCACAGCATAAAACTGGCACCATGCAATTCCTCAGGGTTTTGCACATAAGATATGTTCCTTTTTAAGCAAAAAATATAGCGGCAATTGTAGTTAACGAGTAAAAACTGAATGAACCGAATTAGGAATTAGGGTGAAATGGGGCAAAATGAGCCACTTCCAATGCTCTGCACAGGATGAAATTAGTGGCAATGGATTTATTGGCGTTTTTTTTCCATAGAAAAACATCAGTTCATGTACAAATACCAGCGGATTTGAAATAAGTCCGATTACAGCTTCAATTATGCCCACTGTGCGGCGCTCCACGGGGAAGTACACCAGGTCCACTTCTGTTCAACTTGTTTACCTCGGACACACTCTGCTCCTGAAAATGGATCTCTGTCGAGTGTGCTCGTCAATGATACCGCAGTCTGTCCACAATGGTGGGGTAACAAGAGCGCCTACAGCGAAAACTACAGCGAAGCCTGAATGTTCTGTCTGAATACCTTCACCGATTGGAAAGATCTGTATCAACGCGGCGAAGACCCAGGTCGTCCTCTTTCCACCTACAGATCTCCCAGCGCTTGTTCCACCTTAGGATTGTAACAATAATGCCTAAACAACACAACGGTGGAACGGTCCAAATCAGCTGTCTATCTTGGCGTTACCAGTAGACAGAAAGCTATTTTCAGGGAACAGGTTGACAAAACCGTCACTAGAAGTGTAACGTTTTGTTGAATCTACTGTACCCATTGATCAACAGAAGGTCTACATTATCCCTGAAAAACAAGCTTGCTATCTATAAGCAAATCATACTTCCAGTCATCGAGTACGGCATGCCAATCTGGAAGAGTTGCACTAAAACACATCACCTGAAACTTCATCGTGTTCAAAATAATTTCCTTAGGATGATCCTGAACACTCCTCAAAGGACAAGAACATCTGAGGTCCACCGTCTGGCCGAGATAAAAATGCTCGTCGATCCCTATAGTGAGTCTATCAATCGGTAAAGGGCACGCTGCCTGACATCGGATCACCAGATCATCCGGAATTTTGTTCCCCACCCCTAAGATTTTTCAAATAGTAGTTTTAGTTGTAGATTAGGTAGGTTATCAAATTTTAACAAAAAATGCCTCAAGAACTGAACTGAAAATTTCATGTAAAACACATAACACACTTAACACACCAAACACATAAAATTAAACAAAGCTGAAGAGCCCAATGGGCTAAAACACTTAAAATGTAAAAAATAGTTTGTAAAAGGATTAAAAACAAATTAAGTAATAAGTAAGTAAGTGTACAAAAGGAATGGTATGTTAATTCTAGACCTCATTCGTTTGCATCTATGTGCAATTTTGCTCAAGCTTCAAACGTGATAACTTTTTGGCAATCATCCTAAGGGAATAGTTTATCATCTAGTAAATAAGCTGAACAGGACTCAAACTATCAACTGATTAATTTTATGCACACCGGAGGGTAAAAACTGTGTTTAAGGCGTCCAAATTTCCAAAAATTCAAATCTTCCATCAATACGCTTTGATCCGTGCTACCACACAAACCATAACACTAAGAGCAACGCTTTTCGTCCTGGCTGTTTATGTGGAATATCTGGATACTCGGATTTGGAAAACAACCGCAATTACATACTGCCACTATGAAGGTAGCTGTTGTCGTGGCTATTGGCCGAGTTGCAATATTCTGGAACCGGCTGGCCCAGCCGGAACAATAACAACATACTGTGGAGAGCATCGACTCCAACATGAACACCAGCCACCACTACATCTTGTTGACCCTATTTTTGTCGGCGATGTCCTCTTTGCGGTAGCTCTGGATGAACACAGGAAATTTTGGCACATCCTTGTGTAGCTAGCTTCAGGAACAGGAAATATGTTTTCACCCAACTTGTTTACATGCTCTGGTGTCGATGTTTTCCTTCGCCGGTGGTTGATTCCGAAATCGGGTTAGTTTGGATTTGTGTTTTTGCAGCATGGCAGAGGCGGCGAGATTGACACACACACATCGGCGGTTCTCCCTCGAATCGAGCAGTGTGAGACTTATTGAACATTTTGGGCCGCATAACTCTCCACCGGCGAAAATTTTGTGGCATGAAAAAGTTGAGATGCCGTGTTATTTTTTTCGCGCTTCAAGGCATCACATGGGTTGGAACATTTAATTGCATTGGGATTTCTCTTGTTCCGCTGGTGGGCTACAAAGGCGTACGATATGCCGAGACTTGGCCGAGTGAGTTGGATATTGAAATTTTCGCTCCCACAAGTGTTTCGAAAATTTATTCATGGATCCTGACGAAAGGATATCGCATCGCCTCGGCACGCAATCCATAAATCCCTTGCCAGTCGATTGCAGACTGGCCTGAGTGGGAGAGATACATGTTCCATTTTTTTTCAACCCCTTTGTTGTCATTCTCTCGCTCGGGCCGGGAGTGCATTGTTTTTGGCGCTTTCCTCGTTTGAGTCGTACTCAAACTCATACGCCACGGAGATATTCAATTTAAATTTAAAATCGTATTTATGAATTTATTCATGTTGAAAATTGTTTCAGTTTTTTTTCGCCATCCTCAGAACGTTTCATGTTCTACGGGTTCGCTTTATTCATTTCGTTGAACCATTTTCATCACAGGATTAGGTTTTTTCTTTCGTTTTTAAAATTCAGCTTATCCTGACGCTAACCCAGCCCAGCAGGGATAGGAATACGGGGTTGTAAGTTTGAGCATGGGAAAATGTTCACGTTTTGCACCCCGCGCTTCCAGCGATGGAGCAGCAAAGTTGGGAAAAATGCAAAACCGATGCAACAAATGAATGCATGCAGAATGGATGGGAGGGAAAAAATCCAACCCCTAGTGTGAATGGGAAACACCATCGCATCGCATCGGGGTGAAAACCCGGAATGCTAACGAAATGGTATTGTAATAAAATGTTGATCGAGCGAGGAATCGTTTCTCTCCTGAAGCAAGGTTGCGAGTTGTGTCGGGTTTCAGAATGCACAGCACCTGCACGTGTGGTGTATAGAAGAGGAGAGGGGGGTCAATTCAAAAGTTTCATGATCGTGCTGAACTTTGAAATTGAAATAGAATTTTATTAGAGCTCCAGAACAGGGGACATAAATTTGATTGCCGTATCAAAGCTTCAACTGAGGATGTGAAAAAATGCTTCATGAAATATTGCATTTTCTTTTACTTTGGATTTAGTTGATCCTGGTTGTGGAATGGTGGGAATGTGGTCAAGAACATTTGTACTATGTCCACACGGTTACAAACTCTTCTAGTTAAGCATCAAAGTTACAGCAAGAAAATACAAAATTTGCCCTAATATCCTCTGTAAATTATTCAATTGTTGTTTTTCACTGCTAATAAATACTTTATTGGCGAATCTGGCCTTTTTGTTATTATAACTCACGCATCTCTCAGAGTCAAAGTGTGAAACGCTTGCGCCACTTGCTCCCGGAACTACGATTGTCTCGCCCGAAGAGACTGCTTTCTTTGTTGCAGAAGGAAAAATTGATAAGGGCCTGTTCATAAACCACGTATACTCATTTTTGAACATCTCAAACCCCCCCTCTCCCTTCGTAGACTTTCCCCATACATTTTTTTAAATTTTTGTATGGAGCGTAGACTTTTGCCAACCCCCCCTCCCTCCAAAAAAGTTTACATGGTTTATGAATAGCCCCTAAAGCCTGTCCACGTTAAATTGTGGACACCAAAATAATACCAGCAAAAACAAATAACACATAATTCAACCAAACTGATTATTTATTTCACAATAATAGAGTTGTATCTAGATAAAAAACAGTTGATTAACCTTCTTTAGGTGTCGTGGTCAATATGACCCGGACTGGATTATAAAAAATGCTATAACTTTTCAAAATAAATATCTAGACGTTTGAATTGTCTCGACTTTTCCTAAATCATAGAAAGGAACGTTTCTGCATTGAGCCCAAATTTTTTTGACATTTCTGAAGGCCTGTTAAAAAAAAAATTACGAATAAGGTGTTTCGGGTCATATTGACCCGGATTTCAAACGCACATTGTGGAAACTGTGTATGACCAAATTTAAAGTCTTTGCAGTCAAAATGCTCATTGAGTCCCAATTTAAAGTTTTTGGTTTGTACCCTTTTTGACTCGATTGGCCACATGGAATCTGTGCCGAAAGAGGGCATATTTTGCCACGATCCGTGAGGCGGCGACAGATGCAAATTTTCATCGGAACATGCTTTTCGACTGCTCATACTTCATGATTTTTCATAAGTAGTCTACTTGTAGCCTTGAAATGGACCAATGACCATGTTGGCTATTCCGAAATGATGCGGATGCCCCGGGAGAACCTTTTATAAGGAGACAAATACAGATTTTCGCCGAAACATGCTTCTGAAGGCTCAAACTTCAAGATTTTTGATAAGTAGTCTATATTTTGCTTAGAAATGACCCAATGATTATTTTGGCCATTCCAAGAAAATCCGGATGGAACGTGGGAGCTGTTTAAACTTCATGGTTTAAGTTGAGTAGTCTACTTCTAGCCTTGAAATAGCCTAATCCCGGATAGGTTGGGACAGATACAGATTTTCCCCAAAACATGCCTTTCGACGGCTCAAACTTCATACTTCTAGCCATGGATTAATGGTCATATTGGCCACTTCTAGCGTTGAAATGCACCAATGACTATATACGCCATTTTGAGACAATCCGGATACTCCGGGGGAACGCTTCAGGAGGAGACAAATGCAGATTTCCACCGAAACAGGCCTTTCGACGTTTCAAATTTCATTATTTTTTATAAGTAGTCTACTTCTAGCCTATAAATGGCCCAGCCTATAAATATTGACCCTTCCGGGACATCTCAGATGCCCTGGGAAACCTGTTCAGTAGGGGAAAAATATATATGCCTTTCAACGTTTTAATCTTCACGATTCTTATAAGTAGTCTACTTCTGGTCTTGAAATGGATCAATGACTATATTGGCCATTCTGAGACAAACCGGATGCCCTGGAAGAACCATTAAAGGGGGACAAATGCAGATTTTTGCCGAACATGCCTTTTGACAGCTCAGACTTCATGGTTTTTGTATATGAATAGAAAATATGAATAGAAGTAGATTATTCATTAAATGAACGAATGACCATATTGACTATAACGGGACAACCCGGATACTTTGAGGGAACCCTTCGCGAGGAAAAAAATACAGTGTTTAACTCAAACATGTCGATAATACTTAATTTCGACCATTCATGAAGATATTGACAAAGCAGCATGGCCACTCATTCAAGCTAAGAGTCATTGACAAAGGAAACTTATGCTTTTTTTTCGCTACATTGGTAACAATATTAAAGAAATTCATTTAAATACATTCATGAAGCCGGCAAAGTGGATAAGCATTCACTTCCTGAATAACAACCGGGATGGACCACCCACCTCGCCCGACCGCGCTAAACCAGTACTCATAAATGAGTAAAATTGATAAACTAAGAAAGCTATGCCAATTGGATTAGTTTTTTTTTTTTGGTTTTTAAAACTCACGAACTCTAGTAAAGGGTGATACGGTCAAAATTTGGTCAAGGGAAAACGCGTGTAAATTGGTGAAATCGTTTATTTAAAAAATCAAATTAAATTTCTTTTTCAAGTTCAATTAGTATAAAATTCAGGAAAAATATTCAGTTAGGCTTCCGCTATTCCAAATCCGAATTGCCGGGCCTTACGCTTGACCCCTGCCATCAGATTTTGTACAGCCACCTTGTCCACCTTCTTCGCCGCAGAAAGCCAGTTTGCCTTGAACTGCTGCTCGTCCTTAGCAGTTTTTTTGGTCTTCTTTAGGTTCCGCTTGACAATAGCCCAGTATTTCTCAATTGGGCGGAGCTCTGGCGTGTTGGGAGGGTTCTTGTCCTTGGGAACCACCTGCACGTTGTTGGCGGCGTACCACTCCATGGCCTTTTTACCGTAATGGCAAGATGCCAAATCCGGCCAAAACAGTACGGAACAACCGTGTTTCTTCAGGAAAGGCAGCAGACGTTTATTCAAACACTCTTTCACGTAAATTTCTTGGTTGACAGTCCCGGAAGCTATGAAAATGCTGCTTTTCAAGCCACAGGTACAGATGGCTTGCCAAACCAGATATTTCTTTGCAAACTTTGACAGTTTCGTGTGCTTGAAAATATCTGCTACCTTTCCCCTTCCTTTTGCCGTATAAAACTCCTGTCCCGGAAGCTGCTTGTAGTCGGCTTTGACGTAGGTTTCGTCGTCCATTACCACGCAGTCAAACTTCGTCAGCATCGTCGTGTACAGCCTCCGGGATCGCGCTTTGGCCGTCGTATTTTGCTTATCATCGCGATTTGGAGTCACTGCCTTCTTGCAAGTCGATAGTCCGGCTCGTTTTTGGCTCGATGCACGGTTGTAGACGATACGCCAGCTTCTTTGCGGCATCTCGGAGAGATAGGTTAGGGTTTCGCTTGAAACTACCGGCAACTCTCTTTGTCGTCTCAGCGGCTTCCGGTTTTCGATTTCCCCGATCCAGACTTCCTGGCTGTCGACAAACGTTCCCCAAACACTTTAATTACATTTGTAACGGTTGATTTGGCAACTTTTAGCGATTTTGCCAACTTTGCGTGCGAGTAGCTCGGATTTTCGCGATGCGCGAGCAAAATTTTGATACGCTGCTCTTCTTGCTTGGACGGCATTTTAACAACTGAAGAGTGAATTCCAAAATCAAAATAGGAGCAACATTCTACACACACACACCTTCAAAATGAGGATGTTCAGGTTTTTAAATGCAAAAATGAAAGAAATACGTCAAGTTGATATTGACCAAATTTTGACCGTATCGCCCTTTAGGTGATGGAACTACGAGTGACTCGCCCGAGAAAACTGCTTTCTTTGTTGAAGAAGGAAAGAATTATAAAGCCTGTCCACGTCAAATTTTGGACACCAAAATAATAGCAAAAAAAAATGAGACATAATTCAACAAAATCGTTTGTTTATTTCACAATAATAGAGTTATTTCTATGTACATAAGAAACAGTTGATTTAGATGTTAATCTTTCTTTCTGTTTCTTCACCCGCCATCAGGTTCCGTACGGTATCCTCAGACACGCCCGCCTTGACGATTCTCTATATTCTCTTGAAATCAACGGTATCATTTTCGTTCTTCTTAGTTTCGAAGAGCTTCCGCTTAACTACAGCCCAGTATTTTTCTATTGGGCGAAGTTCTTGACAGTTTGGTGGATTGGCTGTTTTTGGCACGTATTTGACCTCTTGTACCTTATATCATTCCAGGACGGATTGTCCTTAGTTACAAAAGGTCAAATCTGGTAAAAACAGAGATGGAGAGCAGTGAATCCAAACTCGCGTATTCATGAATGATAAAGACATAGTCGTAACTTTTCGACGTTGAGACAAAAAATCATGTTTCTTTATCATTGTTGCATACTCAACACAATAATGATAAATTGCAGGGCAGAAGAATCAAGATTAAAATGTCTCATAACATCCGATTGTTATTTAGGGACGAGATACAGCGTTGTATGTATATTGCTTTGCATGCAACAAAAATACATTCAATCATGTCACATGTTGCATCTACCGGAAAGAGACAAGGTTTGGTTTTATCCCTCTTTCTTTTTCTGACTTTTTTTACATGTACAACTGATATTGATTCAAAATTGAGTCGAGTTCAATTCAACAGTGAAGAAAGTAGAGTTACGCGTGGACTGCGTGAAAATGTTCATTATTTAAGTAAATATAAGTATGAGTGACATTTAACCATATCTGTCTATGAGTAACTCCATGTTTTGCTCTTCTAAGTCCAGTTTGACTAAATCTGGAATCGATTTAAGTGGCCGTCTTCGTCTGAATCCTGCATCTCTATATCATTTCCCTCAGAACCTGATTTCAAACATATTTTTTCTAGAATTTCTAGCTTGTTTACAGTACACGCACAGCATTAGGAGGTGATGATTGTTTCATCTGTTGCTGGTGCTCGTTTATGTGGGCAAGCTAATTGTTTTGAAAGAAAATATGTCATTATGTCATTGTTTGAATTTGTTATTCTCAACCTATCTAAAAATTTGGTCGATGGATAGGGGATTATTTGTTAAGATGGAAGGATACTTATAGCTTTAAAGCGAAACATAAGATTGCAATAAGTTTCACTTTGTTCTGTTAACATGAACTAAAACGTAATAAACAAGTTGTAATAATAGCATAAAATATTTAATTTATTTCTAAAATATGATTTGATTTGCAACAGATATTGTCCATCTTTTCAATCATGTCCGTTTTAAACGACATTTTTTTACTTATTGCGTACGTTTCATCAAAGCGTTCGCAATCCCGTCAAGTGATGTATTGTCAATATTCGAGCGATCAGTAAGTTCGAGTTTTAATATGATTTTCTCTGTACAACTGTACTGACACAACATTTTCTCTGTGCATTTTGTTACATTGGTGGTTATTCCGACAGTCACGTCACTAGGTGACAATCGAGTCACCCATGTTTTGGTATTCCGAGAGACGGGGTAAGTGACAAACCTCACCCGCGATGAACTCAGTTCATTTGTCGATGTATTCCCACAGTCGCTGTGATGTGACGAATGTCGCAAAAAAGTGACGGATAGAGTCGGCATCTGTTTTGCTCGTGACAATTTTTTTGTGATGTTTTTCATCCGTGATTTCTTGTAAAATCCAAACCGTTCTACGTTTGATATGAGAGAGAACAGGTTAAATTGAATTTGAAATGAAAATTTTGTTAAGTTTTCACTCAAAACTTCCTTTTTCAGGCAAAATATTATTGAAAAATTATCAAAAATGATTATTTTCTGAAACCGAAACCGTGGAAGTTTGAAAATGCTAAATGAATTGATAGCGGTCCAAAGATCAAATATGAAACAAGTACTGAGATGAAAGGTTGATTTGATTTGGGGTAACCAAGAATTGTAGGAGTTTTTCGTTCTAATATCCACAAACAAAATAGCTGATCATTTTGTACTGTATGGAAACGATATGAATTTATCTGTTCTAATCATTATTTTCATTGATTGATCTCAAAGAAATCCTAAGGATTATGTACCTCATTCAAATACCTTAATACATCGTACTTGTAGATCTTGGGTTCTGCCTAAGCTCAGCCCGTAAAGGCGCGGCTACAAAGCAAGTACATGCTAAAAGTGACTGGGTTCTTGCCACACAATCATACTAATGCAAAAATGGAACCTGGCACCGAAAGCTCTCAATGATTAACTGTGGAAGTGCATTTAGAACACTAAGTTGAGGGAAGGCAATAAACGTATTACGAAAGCAATATGCTTGAAACTCTAAGGAAGAAGACTTCTAGATCTTGTGATGTATAGTCCATAAATTTCTTTGATTTTCTAGTACACCGGGTCAATTCAAGCATATGATTGATTTAATTTATCATAGCCTTCTGATTTAAAAAAAAAATCGAATCCATAATTTATCAACAACATTCATTATTATTTTCATACTGAAAAGCTAATACGTTTATTTCCGAAAGAAGGTTCGTAAAAATCTCCTTATTTCCAGTTTAGTACGTCATCAAAGCGTTATTTGAGATTACATTAATAAAAAAGTAATGCACATAGAATGTTTTATATAAAAAAGTCCCGTTAAAAAGAAAACGTCACCCCTCAACTAATTTTTTTTAAGTTAATTCTTTGTTCGTATGCTTTTTGCACTTATGATCATGCAAAAATTCAGTTAAAAAATATCATCGTCGATCAACAAATGATATTCTTATTACATTGATAATCAATTATCTTATAATGAAGAGCAAAGCGTGCATTGATTATAACGACCTTTGTAATGCAAAAAGCATGCTCCAAGAATACGTCGAAATGTATTCTTCAAGACTCATATAGATTGCAAGTACGGTTTCTGTGGGTATCCGAAATCACCTAATATCAAATACATAAAGTCATCTATTTAGCATATTTTTTTAATTACCACCAATGCTAGGTGTTCTTTCCACCATTATTGTTAGTTGCAGCCAAGTGTTAATCACTACCGCTGAAGTCAAACGAGTCGTGACAAGATCCTGCATGGTTTACGTCCACAAGCCTTATCTTCAAATTGTGATCGCACACCAAAAATTATCAATATGAGAGGTATCATACAAATGGGTGGAACTTACGGCTTTGTTTTATATCTATAAAGTAAAAAGAATGCTCTCACATCCTTTCTTAGCATAAGTAGAGAAATATTGGTAATATTTTAATTTATTATACATTTCACGTGATTCAGATTTCTAGGTGAAATAAAATCTTTGATTGAATGGATGTTTTTGTCATTCCAGAGCTCCCTGATTTTAGGACCTTGAAGTTAGGAAGCGCACCCAGTATTCTGTATTTTGATTTAGGAGTGTAACCAGATATAAAATAAGACTTTAGGGCTTCGGTTAATATTCCTAGCGGTTCAGATTTTTTTTATACAAGATTTTGGGTTAAATGGATCTGCTTTTTCTACCGAGAACTTCCTAGAGTAATTCTGCCTGCAGTTGACAGTTCAAGTACATATGCCTGGCGGTCCATTGAACCAATCTACTAATTTTCATGAATTTGAATCGTGCCCATGAATTTTCGCCTTCAGATAAGAAGACCATCACTTTACTTTTTACAAATATTGTAGATTTTAATTTGTAGATACTTCTTAAACATCTGAAAGTCGCTTGCGATTAACTGGCTGGCTTGTCGTAGCGCAAGGGCTCAGTAGAGATTCTCTGTTAACACCCGAAGCTAAGAGCTAGTTCCATTGCCCAAGTAACATTTTCAAAACCATGCAGCTTTATTAAGTTTTATTAAAGTTTTATGAAAGCCTCTGGAAATCAATTTGGTTTAATTATGGTACCAAGAGGTGCCAATAGGTTTCAGTCAGGTTTATGAGAACCTACACAGCTTCTTTAAAGCGGTCTTAAAACCTTGTCTTCTAAAGTTCCTTTTACTCCCATCAAAAGTTTTGATTTTAAGAACTCGTAAAAATCTGTTTTGAAATGCCCTCCTCTTCCCCCCCCTCTCACCTTTCAGAGTGCAGAAGGGTCTCAAACCACCATAGTAATATGTCTCTCCTTATAAAAAATCCACATGCCAAATTTGATTCCATTTAGTTCTCGAGTTATGCATAAATTTGTGTTTCATTTGTATGGGAGTCCCCCTTCAGAATGGGGAGGGGTCTCAAATCAGCATTGAAACAGTATTTATCTTCAAAAACCTTCACATGCCAAATTTGGTTCCATTTGCTTAATCAGTTCTCGAGTTATATAGAATATTGTATTTCATTTGTATGGGCTTGATTAGTTCTCGAGTTATGTAATGAGTGTTTCAATTGTATGGGAGCGCCCCTTTTCAGAGAAGGGAGGGGTATTTAAATATCATAAGAACCTTCCCCGGCCCCAAAAATCTCTGCATACAAAATTTCACGCCGATCGATTCAGTAGTTTTCGAATCTATTAGGTTCAGATAGACAGACAGACAAACAGAAATCCATTTTTATATATAAGAAGAAGATAGATAGATAGCTAAAAATACAGATTACTAGGCATAAGGAAAACCAATGAAATATTGTTTCTATTTAAATGAACTAAATGCTCATGGATTCAATAAAACCTGCTTTGCGCTTCAGTGATCTTTTAGAGAACCCTTCTATGGTCTTCAGGGCATATTCAACTTTATAACTCCAACGTTAAAAAACTCTGATTTACCTCAATGAAGGTTCTTATTAATTATTTGAATGCTTGATCGACCGACGTACTAACATTCAGGTAGTGTAATCCTTTCCGATTACAATAATAGTGTTGGTCACTCGCAGGTGAGATAATTCTCACATCCGTTCCGTCCATGCAACCAATTATCCCCGGAAAGCCCAATTTATCGTAGAAACCTCATGTAATAGCGTCTTTTTCATCATCATCGGTAAGAAATTTCATCGCTGTTCGATTCGTTTTCCAAGATCAGTAATGCTTCATTTAATGCTTTCGAAGAAGTGGGCTGAGCCAATCCGAATAACAGGTCGAGAACGAAGAGCTTCAGCAAGCTTAAAATTGTCAAGATCGATGCTAATCATGCTCCCATTTTACTTTCCATTAATTCCAGAAGGTTAGTGAAGAGGCTGTTCAAAGCACAAAAGTACTGAGCTTTTTCAACCGCAATAAAAAAAAATAAACTTAAGCAGAACAGTTAAAAAATAAACCATATTTTCTATTCGGAAGATCCAATGGATTCGAAAAATCTCCAACGCCGATGCTGAATGGAAATATATTTCGGACAATCTTCATCACTACCTGAATCAAACCATAATCCAGCACTCATTGTCCAGACAGTTTCTAAGAAATAAAATTGTTGGAAACGTTCGTTAGATCCGGTCTTCACAGTTGAAAATTGATAACAATGTAATCAAGCTGAAACTGAAACAAGTCTATTTTGCTAATAAAATGCATATTTTTATTCTCAATTGGCAACATATATGTTTTGTTAACATGTCTGATCCTTTGGAATGAATTATTCTCGCAACACACTTACATTTTAAATTTTTACAAATCATGGTTCTCAAATATTTCTTCTTCCTCTTTTTGAGAATGGTTTTCCAGGCACTATAAATATGCATGATTCATACTTGTCCATGAGCATTATTAAAATTGAGATCACATTCAAGACATTCAGCAGCATCTGCGTGAGTGGTCAAAGTTTCTGCCGAAAATGACCAATTGCCATTACTTATTCCTCCGAATGCCGTTCATTTCCACACTTGTTTTGCTTTTATGCTCCTTAATTCTAAAGATCCGTGGGCAAAATTGTGCATCAAAGGTCAAAAACTATCGATACTCTTCGAATCTGCGGTAAACAAAATAATCATGTTTTAAACCAATCACAAAACCGTATCAAGGTTGCTCTATTCCAGACTGTGGACTTGGTTAGCCTTGCTGTGTTCTGTTATTCTCCTTGTTCCATCACTTTAAACATATTTTTCTATTCCATCACTTAAAAGATATTTGTTCGTATTTTACATAAATTAATTAATCGAAAAATCAACCTCACCTGAAGTAAACAAGTGCATAGCCGAAACACCTAAAGGGCCTATACTGACAGCGATAATTTATTTAATTAAATTTTCATCGCTGCATGTGTTATTTCATTCAATCTTATTGCTAAATTATCATAAACTTACAAAACAATTATGTTCTATGATTATTAGCTGAGAACTTAAGTAAAATACTAATATAATGAAAATGCAAATATTTTTATTTCTTATTATCAGTAAACACCAACTTCATGCATGCACCCATTTGGAAAATCTCATTGGTTTGACATTTCAAGTAATGAACACAGCCTTACTCACGGTTCATCTGTTCGTCACCATGGAATGAACGCGTCACTTCACCGTCACCCGACTCTCGGAATTGGGTGAGAATTGTCATGTGACACCGAAGTGACAAATCTCACTTGTATCGACGTGACTGTCGGAATAACCACCATTATGTTGTTTTGATTTCTAACAAATGGATTCATCATTTGTTAAAGAGGACAAAAAAAATATATCCGAAAAAGTGCGAAACGGACTGCGTTCCGGGAACGGTGTTCTGAATTGTAGCCTGGGTCACAATTTCAAATTCAGTCCCAAAACATTTGGGTTGACCAACAGTTTGCGACACATCAAGAACTCTCACCCAGAGTGTTACAATGTCTTGAAGTTGGGGAAGGAGATTCCCGAAGATCAAATCGCCTCTCGAGGTAAGTAAAACGCACTAAAGGTAAAGAAGTGGTGACTGTGAGAATGTCAAAACAGTATCAACAGTTGTAATTGTTTTTTTTAGATAGTTACGATATGTAATCAACCATAGTTATAGAATATTTTAGGAGTTCAACCAATAATATGAGGGAATCTTAGGTGTTCTAGGTCATCCAAACTATTTTTGAGAACCTACAATTGTATCTATAGATTTTTCGACTATACAAAATTGCGATATATACAATGCCTTCTGGAAAGTCAAAAGATATTATGAGGTAATCTAGGTCATTCTTAACTAGCCATGAAACTTAAAAAGCTACAGTTTCAATTGGTCGAGGTTCTGTGAAATTGCACTAAGCGCCTATCGAAAATTATAAGTTTCCGACATATTGAAACAGAACTTTTAAATTTGAATAAGATCCAGATCAGTGGTTCTTTAAGTTATGGATCACCCGAAGAGCATGGTTGGATACATATCGTAGATTTGTGTAGCCTGTAAAGCTACAGTTAAAATTTCAGATCCTAATTTTTGAGCTCCAGAACTGTATGGCTAATATAGAACATCCCAGACCATTTCACATACCTGCTGAGCTTCCAGAAGACTCCAGATAAACATGGCTGAACACAAATTGTAACTATGCATAGCCGAAAAAGCTACAGGTACACTTATAGATCCTAAGCTCAGTACTCCAGGACAGAACATCCCAGATTATCTCATAAAATAGTTTGCTCTTTCATAAGAGTCAATGTTACATAGTTTAATACATATCATACATCAGAACCCTTGGACAGTTTTAATTGTAGATCCTGAGTTATGAACTAATGAACAGTCTGGTATGACCCAGAACATCCCAGATTTCATCATAATGTCGGTTAACCTTCCAGAAGATCCATTGAGCATGGTTCAATACATATCGTAAACTTGTTGTAGATGTGCAAACATTGTAACACGGTCGACGGAATGATTGACGACATATATAATAAAACAAAACTTACATTGCACCTTTGGATACTCATTGATTTGGGCTCAATTACCTGAAAAGAAATTTTAAAACAGTATGAACAGATTGCTGTTTATTCACTAACCTTATTATTTTTATTATTACTATTATTGTTGTTATTTTTTTATTATTATGGTGATAAAGAATAAATTATTCAATAAGAATAAACGTATCTGACAGAAATCAGCTTAAATTCATTCGGAATTTTAAATTAAATTTAAATTTTAAATTGTATTTTATTGTTGACTTCAAATGAATCGATCCCAACCATATTCTGTACTTGGTTAAGGCCAGCATCTTCTTATCTATCCTTTCTCGTGGAAGAACTTCAATTTCCCTTCCCCGAAAGCATATTGAAATATTGAATCTCAAGACCAACCAGATGAATTGGAACAAGCAAACTGACAAAATGAAATTACGTGACTTTTAAATCTCGTTTCTGCCGTCACCACTGCCGCTCTACAAGCGAATCCAACAAGGAAAATAAATGTCTTCGGAAAGGTTCCCTGTCCTTCCCAGTGCCGTACTTAGGATGAGAGTGACGGAAATTGCTATTTTTTTCTCCACTGATCCAACGTCAGATTTGATTTTTTTTTTAAAAGATCTTCTGCTTCAAACATTTCCTAGTGAAAGAAGTTTTAATTGGACTTTTGTTCAACTTTTACCGTAAGGTTGAAGTTTTATCGTCAGTATGATTTTCATTTTTAAATATTTTAATATATATCCATAGTAACATCCATAGTAATTTTATTCCAGCCGTATAGCACTCCTCCCGGATTTGTTGATAAAACTACTTTCAAAACTGTTTTGTCCACCAACACCTCCTCTATGCACTTTTAAAGCCGAAATGTGTACAAAGTGGCCCACTCTATAGGCGGTTGTGGAAACAAATTAATAAAACCTTTAGAAGACCATAAAGATATTGATAATGTTCTAGCAGCATAGTGCCAAATAGCCAGAGCTGTCAAACTTCACTGTAATATTGTGGTTGGTTTATTTTTTTCTGCTTTGTTCGATTATCTGCTCTTCTGATTCATTTATCAGTGAATAATATCGAAGAAAAAAAGTTTTAGTGCTGCGGGAAATTCTATTTGATAGCAAAATATCCAAATCAAATTGAGTTTTATCATATGCGCATTTAATTTTATGGTGGAGGCGCCTCGGAGATTATGCGAGTTTACATCAACAGAAACAAAATTATTTGTTTCAATATTGCATAAATTAATTATGAATTTCCTGAAAATTAATGAAATCCAATTAGGTTATCTGAATGAATGCCAAGATTTGTCTCTGATCTACAGTCTGATCTACTGGAGTCAAAATGGTTTTCAAATGCTTTTTCAACTGACCATAATAAGATAATATGCATGAGTCCTAAAACGGCATTTCAGAACAGCCTTTTACGAGTTCATAAAGTTAAAATTAAACCTTTGATAGAAGTCGAAGGAACTTTAGAAGACAAGGTTTTAAGATCGTTGCAAAGAAGCTGTATAGGTTTTCATTAACATGAATAAAATTTGAAACCTATTAGCACCTCTTAGTACCTTTATTATGGTGCCAAATTGATTTAAAGTGGCACATATAAAACTTTAATAAAACTTAATAAGCTGGATGATTTTGGAAATGTTACTTGGGATAGGGTTCTATCGATAGTAGAGGTTATCTCCAACGCCACATGGCAGTTCAAGTCATTTTTCAATCCTAGCCCAGATGGAGTTCCGTTTCGTCGGTTCTGGAGATTTACTTATATTGCTCACCTCGTAGCTGCCGGGTACGGTTGGTAATCATTTAAGCTTTTTTTCCGTGCCCTTGACTTCGCCTAAAGTCGCTGAGCTCGCGTTCCTCGGACGTTTTCCTTATTATTGAACGCACTGGATTCACCCGAATCTTTCTTTTGATAACCCGCCGAATCCGAGCTTACCTCAGATGACCTGTGGACATCTTCGCTGATACGCTTTTTTAGGTGTAAGACCCTCTCACGGTCCACCAGGATGTACACTAAGGTTTTTTTTGCACGGTTTTTTTTACACGGCGATAACTCCAGAACGGAACAACTTATCAACCTTGTTCAAATCACATTTTACGTTTTGGGCCAAAAGTAATCATATGGCAGTTTTTCAAAAAATTCACAATTTTTGGTGTAAATACTCAAAATTTAAATAACTGTATATTGACCATTGCGTGGCAAAGTAACGCATACAAAAAAAATCGAAGCAATATAAAATGTTCAAGCATGTGAATTTATCAACTCTATTTAGTCATTTTTTACACGGTTCCATACTAAAAGTGGACCGTATCCTCCGTGCAAAAAAAAACCTTTGTGTATTTACGGCGATTGAAATGTCTTTTTGCGAGGGAAAAATCGCGAATACACCGACACTTCAGTATGTAGACAGCTGCCAAAACTAAATATATATTGTAAAAGAAAAATCAAACTTGTATTTGTACCAATGCATCACAGAAGTCGAATGACTAATCGTTCCGATTAGAAAAATCTTTCTTATTCACTTCTCTTGCTATGGACATTATTTATCGTCTCTCCATCTGTTCATTTTATCAACAATAGAGAGTGAGAGAATCGACGATAAAATACGAACAGAAGTTCGAAAAAACGAGAGTATCGTCGAAATGCGAGAAGACGAATTTTTGAGTACAATTGTTTACTATCTCTTTTCCTCTCACGGAATTGTTACTCAATTTTCGTAAAAAGTGGATCAACTCAATTTTATGAGTATATCCACTTTTTACGAAAATTAAGTAACATTTCCGTGAATGAAAAAGAGATAGTATAAAATTGTAATCAAAAATAGATTAAAATGAAACGGAAGTGTAAAGATCAGATCCAGGGATGCCATATTTTCAGACATGTCGGTAAATTTCCAGACTTTTCATTTTTGTTGCAGACTTTTTTTTAACGATGCAGACATTTAGCAGACATTTTAATTTTGTTAAAGACTTTTACAGACATTTGAAATATTTTTTTTATTTCAAATATAGGTTTACTGGAGTTCAGATTTAAATCGTATGAGGATCTGAACAGTTTAGTAGATACCGTTAGAAGCTTTGTTGAAATACGTTAAAATACCGTAGATAATTTTTTTTTTAAAGTAATAATCCTTGAGGACACTAAAGCGGTGGGCCACTAGGAGACATAATGGACCCGGAGCGTATGAGCCCTCTCCGAGGGTAACACCTACCAACCTACCTACCGATCTCATGAGTACACACTTAAATTTTTTTTTACAGTATTCGGTTATTTTTTGCCAAATTTTCATCAGCTGAACGTTCGGTAATCCGATTTAACAGATTTCAGTAAAATTTGACAAGTTCCGTTATTTGTTTTAACGGAATACTGTAACATTTCACCGAAATCCGGTAAATCGGATTACCAAACGTTCAGCTGTTGAAAGTTCGGTAAAAAATTTACCGAATGCTGTGAAAATTGCTAAGTGTGTAAGAGATGGGGTTTAAACATTAAATTTTCTCATCCATCCATCTACCCCACAAAATACGATTAAAATACAATAATCTTCACTGCTATTGTCACTTTGAAAATTACTGTCAATTCCTTGGTAACATTGGTTTATTGCCATTAAGTAACAACGAAAATCAAGTTTCACAACAATACAAATCATACTTGAGAAACTTACCGTACAAAAGGGGTTGCTGAGGGCTGGGTTGCCATTTCTCTGGGGATAATCACCTGGGTGCACATTTCAAGCTGAACAATGCATTAGGTCCTAAGTAACATTGAGAGATTCTCTTCGTCGACTAGCTCTTTGGTCAATAGCTTGTCTATTAAACGATTTGCTGATGCATTCGACGTATTGGATCCATAATCAGACTTTATACTACAGTACTGTATATTAAAAATAGTTGAACATGTTTTTACCTAGCCGTAGAAACGCAAAGAGAAAGTTGACAAAGAGAGTCTACCAATGTAACTTAGGACCTAATGCATTGTTTTGCTTGATTTCTAGCTCTCTTTGGTGAATCTCACTTAGTCCCGCCGGAGATTTTTCCTGACACGGAAGAAAAAAAGTACCCATTTGAGCAGTTGCGTGTGGGAAGCCAATTTTGGGTATAGGTATGTTAACCGACCCGTTGGGTATAAATAACTAACTTTTGGGTGAGTTCTACCCAAAATTAAGTTATTTATACCCAACGGATCGGTTCTATTAATACCCAGTGGCTTCACACGTAACTGTTCCAACACGGGTGAGCGAGAGAATTGACAGTTTGCTGCCTGAGCGTTCATACACTCTTTGCAGTGTGAACGAAGAAGAGTGAAAGAGCAAAGGACTGCACCGCACTGACGGAGTGAAACCTAGAATCAAGAAAAAAATGGGTGAACTCTACGAAATAGAGGCCTCAGATAGAATAGTCGGTAAAGGCACGGGACTACCAATCCGGTGACGGTGGATTTAATTCACAGTCCAGTCGACTTAACAAAATCTCGACTTCCCTGGGCATAAAGATTATCATTGTGCTTGTCACAAAACATACAAATTTATGCTTTGGTAATTTGCTTCAAAAGATATCAATTTAATAACTGTGAAAGAACGCAAAGTTGAGAGTCTGGGAATAAGCTCATTGCGATAAGCTTAAGCTTCGCTATGCTGAAAAAAAGAAGAAGAACAATACGAAATCAGTAACATTGTAAAAATGTTCAGATTCAAGTGTTACTGTATAAAACTAACAATGAAGGTTTTCACCAGAGTGACACTCTCGGTTAAATAATTCTGCTCTCTTCAGTGCTCCTCAGAGATCACTTACACATTCCGGCCTGCTGTGTGATGAGGGTGCAAACGCCAGACACTTTGTTGTCACTCAACTTGTGATACCTAGCAAAGAGTGGAAACAAAACAAAAATCTCTCGGGTGAGTTTGCGTTTGCCAATGTGTGGAATACCTTTTCACTGAGCACCAGGCTTGCACAGAGGAGAGTTGCATCCCTGGCTGAGGGTTTTTTTTAAATCAAGAAGCAATCAACTCTATCTCTCTAAACCATGAATACAAGCTTTAAATAAATAAATACCTCCGTATCAAAATGCGAATACACTCGCTAATAAGTGAGTTACACTACAGTTAGATAAGTCCAAAGTGGATGGGTTAAAAAAAAGCTTATTGCTAATACTTGACTGGAATACTGCGTAAAATACAAAATACGCAATATAATAATTAATACTCCATTAAATACACGTAAAAAATATATTAAATGCACCTTATTAATACGGATAGATAAATCGAAGATACGCAAATTGACGAACCCTCGACTTTAACACGATGCGGTTGGGAGAGATCATCCAAATTATACGCATACACTATTTCCAATTCTCGAATAGTCCTCATTCCTTATGAAATACGTTTCTAAACAACCATTACAAAAGAGGCGTACTGGTCAATGACTAAAAGCCTCTATAAGGGCAAAAGCACCTAAATGAATCCTGTTGTTTGTAAGGTTTGTACAAATGGGTTGAAAACTAGTGCTGGTCCTAATTGCCAACTCCAAAATGCCACCAAATTCATCCAATCTGATCAGACTTGGTAGACATTGTTTGGTAGACGTTGCGTTTGGTAGACCTCTCCTAGCTCTTTCAGACCAGCTTTTCCCAAGACGATACTTCATGGTAGAGCGTGGAATTTTTTACTGCTTGCACGCCTGTTTTATCGGAACTTGGGTTTGGATCGCTCGAATGCACTGTTGCAGTTCAGATTCCGTGTAAGTATGCTTACATTTATTATTTTTTCCCATTTTAATCAACAATTTTTACTTTAGACGGTGCGCAAAAAATAAGTTCAGTTCCTTTACAAACACAAATGAAGGGTTGCCAAAAAGGGCAACAAAGCACTTCCAATCATTCGTATAATGGACCCCCAAAGTTTATACAATGTTTTTTTTAAATTTCATTGTTTTTATATCTGTATAGTAAAATTGAATATAAGTCTTAGGTATTAACGTGTTGAAAATGCACTCTTATTATCTACAATTTATTAACATGATCAGTTGCTTTTTTTCTCTCCTGTAAGGAAATTACTTACAAATCACTGTACCATGCAGTGCTCAGGTAAAAATAATTAATAATGATGTTTAATGTGTTAAAATTGTGAGGAATCATATTCTAAACTTTATTTTAGTGTTGATATTATGTGTTTTAACTGACAATGCTTAAGTTAAATGTAATAATAACGAAATAACTACAGAAACATGCCAGGGGTCCATTATGAGCACAGGGTCCATTATACGCATACAATCCCTACAAAAAAATCCTTTTCACCCAAACATTTTATTTCATAACAATAATTTTTATTGAACTGTTTTTCTTACTAATGAAATGAAAATAAAAATTGCAAAGAAAATCAAGAAATTTGATGCTCAGGTGAGACGGGTGTCTTATTTGTACGATGATGCAAACATTATCACGCATACGGTACTCATCAAAACACTTTTCACTCTGTCAGTTTTGTGTTTTGTGGGATTCCAGTGCTACTTGAAAAACTGGATATTGAAGCTAATGTTTGTGCCAAAAATTTGCAAAGAGTAAAAAAAACTGGAGAGTCTCTACTTCCAGTGAAACAGTGTGGAGGACACGAACATCAGACTTAAGGCTGAAGCTGGTAGGATACGGCTTGTCAATCATGCGTTAAAACAAAATGCATGAGAGAAAAAGGCTCACGATGAGACAATGTTGGGCTTCAACCACGAGTTCAGATCGATGATCGATGCACAGTGGAACGGAATAAAAAAAAAGTGGGACATGAGTATTTGCGGCGAAACTATTTGGTATGGCCCATTGATGTCTTCTACAGTGTTTCTACATTTTTTGAGTACTTTATTTTTGTGTTAACAAATTTGATTTAAGGGGTGTTTTTATTTTTTTACAGGGGTTTTTACATTTTTATTTCTGGTTCAAATCGATAATCATGTATTAAACAGTAGAACGATGACCTTTTTTTTGCGTTATTATATTCAAATAAGCTTCATTATCTAATAAATTGGCCATATTTTCCTTTTAAACATCAACAACAAGTCTAAATATTTATTCGAAAAGATGAACAGATCACTAAATATGCAACATAATATGATACGAAGCTTAGTTACTTTTTTAAAAAATTATGAAGTGCCCTCTAGGACCTCCTTTATAATTTTTACATCATTTTGAGGAATATCATTTGTTCAAAAAAATAGCGTTTAGTTTAACTGCTAATACCTGATAACCTGTCATCTACACATCCGTGAAGATAGCTCAAAAAATTCATATAAAACGAGCTAACACCTTTAAATGAAGAAATAATGATTAGTTGTCTTCGACAAAAAAGTGCATTTTTAAAATACCTTAAACTTTATACAATATTTAAAAATGGATATTCAATGATAAAAGTTATGATAGAACAACGAGTTTTAAGCGAGTATAACAATTCTCATTCCATTATCACCGTACAACTTTGTCCAGTTAAGGGATAGAAAGTTTTTGCCTTCTTCAAAAATTGACCTTATCTACAATGTTTCAATACATGATTATCGATTTGAACCAGAAATAAAAATTTTATTTTATTTTATCCCGGTGTATACATACTCAGATTATTTTACAGAAATCTGTAAAGTTTTACCGAATTCTCAACAACTGAATGTTCGGTAATCCGATTTTACAGATTTTGGTAAAATTTTACCGATATCCGGTGAATTTTTTGCAGATATCTGTAAAAATTCACCGAAATCCGTAAAATCTGATTACCGAACGTTCAGCTGTTGAGAATTCGGTAAAACTTTACAGATTTCTGTAAAAAAATCTAAGTGTGTACACCTATTAAATCAAATTAGTAACACAAAACTAAAGTACTTAAAAAATGTAGAAACATTGTAGAGGTTAGCAATGGGCCACACCTAATAGTTTCGCTGCAAATACCCATGTCCCACTTTTTTTAATTCCGTCCCACTGTGCGACGGTGCAAGAAGCTAACAAACGTAAACAATCAAAAACGTCAGATGTGCGCAAACAAATTCTTATAAAAGGGGTTGCTTCGATTGTCTATTTCCAAATCCCGATACCCCTATTCAAAACCCCCGAGTACGACTCTGACCATTTCCCCTCCTCGCTCGACTTGATCGGCAAACACTTCCATTTCCCTGCACCGTAACTCGATTGCTTTGGCATTCGCGAATATTTAAATTACCTTGATCCTTCCTTCGCCGGTTTTCGCCTAGATAACAACAAACAGCGGCTCCTATTATTTATACTTGCACAGCTCAAGATAAGTGTTTCGTGGCATCGGAGGGACGGACGGACGGACTGCAACGCCAAGCACCTTTCTGCTTGCTCAAAAAGTCAAACATTTTCACTCAACTCGACTTGCCACAACAGCCGACAAGGTTTCGCCTTAGTTGGGCTGAAAACAAAACACAACAAAGTTGCCTGTATTTAGTCATCCAACGAACAGGCGACGTTCCGCGCTGGCGCTAAGTGCTTCTCAAACACACTCTTCCTGGCGCGGATTTGCTTTGTAGAAGCTTTA
The DNA here is from genome assembly GCA_034211315.2 of Aedes japonicus. Taxonomy (NCBI): domain Eukaryota; kingdom Metazoa; phylum Arthropoda; class Insecta; order Diptera; family Culicidae; genus Aedes; species Aedes japonicus. The sequence goes on from JASCZW010007924.1 coordinate 31,498, forward strand.
GCAAGGAAACAACATCGGAAAAGCATTATCCTTTTGAATGTTGTGCACCGGGTGGGGGGTGATTCTGCAGAAAGAATATTTCCCAGGAAGCAAAGTCCATCTCCGGTTCAGAAGTTGGTGGAGAGTTCCCTAGCTCGGCCGAATCGTGGCAACAGATGCAAATCGGTTTCAACTTCGTTTTCCGCTGAAAGAGTTGTTGTTTCAAGTGGTTGACGTTGTCTTCTATAAATCGAATTCCCTTGATTGAACGATTTCGACGAAAGACTTGCCGGGAGGCAAAAAACCAAGAACAGAATAAATAAGCACTCAACCATTTTTGAGGGACTCTTATGAAAACATTCAATCCATAACAGTTAGCTGGTTTAGCAGCCTGAGGATCCTTCGCCGTTTCGTGCATTTCCCGGGAGTCGTAATGTCTTTTCCAATTTGGCTAAATTTTACGACCTCCGGGCGTGCGCTACATGAATATTCAATATTTAAACGATGTCAGAAACAATTTTCGCTGCCGGTTGTTGGCAGCTTGATTCGGAAGCTACCTTCTCATTCGTCCTCTTTCATCACCTGTTCTTCCCGTGTAGTTGGGCGTCTAATTTCGCTACAAATAACACATGAACGGAATATCGTTCGTCGGGTGGGTGGAATTTTTAATTAACTTTCCTCCCACCCTCGGAGGAGATTCCTTTGTCTCCCACGAAGTTTCCCCGGGGGAAACTGCTTCTGACGGGTTCTCTATTGCACCGTTTAGAGCCACCGTCGTGAAGAGCAATTATCCAAACATCATTACCGGCGAGGGTCGAGACTGAGTGGCAGCACTGGATGGCACGCCAGTTGCAATTTCAACCCGAATTCCGCACAATTAATGTTTACTTAGAACCCGGCATGAAGAACCGAACGAGCTATCCCCGAGCCGGATCCCAAGATTGTCGTTGCCGCTTTCCAACTGGGGAATCGTGACTGGAGAGTGCTTTCTTGGCGGAAAAGTTCAACCTGGATGGGATGTGGGGTGGGGTGGAAAGTTTTCTCTTGCGCTTTTCGTCAAACGCCAAGCTTGAAGTGATAATTTCAGGAGAAAGGGAAACGGCTTCCCGGGGTTAAATTCATATGCAATTGCGGGTGCCCCGCAAGATAAGCGGTGGATTTTCTATTTATCGAACGTGACTGGAGATGAAAATTAATTGACGGAAAACAGTGCGGGGTGGATGCGGTGAAACTTTGTATCGTTTTAGCAACGCGATGGCAGGCGCGTTGAATGAAACTGGAAGATCGGGGCAGTTTTGCGGTTGAATGGTAAGAAAATTGCGAACATTTAGGGGTTATTGTCTTGCTGCCTTTTGGAGAATTGGATCATTTGGTTTCTTTCATTTTTGTCCTTTTGAATTTTTTGAAGCTTATGTTCTACTACACGACTCTGAAGAAGGCTGCACATTGTGGACGAAATTCACGTATCTCTCAAGATAGGCAATAAGGGTAGTTGAAATTAAATGGAAATTACTAATCCATCTTCTCATTTGCTGGTAAAGAACAGATTATATTCCCATACAAAATTGAAGTATTTAATAATAACTTGTTTGTAACACCCGGACTGGCTTTAATCTTTGAGTACAGTAGCAGACTGAGGTGGCTGGCCTACAGGAGTTGGATCTGCTATAGCACTTCATTATCCAGGTCTCTGTAAGTTGTCAAATGGGACTCAGATTGATGTATCCTTTGACCCTGCAAGTTGTCAGACTACCCTTGAGCATGGGCTGGTTGGACACTTTTCGGAAGTGCAACAGTACGCCAACGTAAGCTTCGTCTTCCCAGGTACTTGGGCTCGCAGGAATACCCGATAATGAGGCCGCTCATCACATGGGGCTATCGTTATAGACCCCCTTCCCATTCATGGACAATCAAATGGTGTTTGCTAAGCGTGCCTTCCGCGTCATATTTCTAATATGTCATCGTCTGTCTAATGTAACACTTTTCTGTGACTACGTGCTTCACTTCGAACAGTAAGATAATTACTCCGACCAAAATATTCACACTTTTCGAAGATGATAACATATATATGACTTGCTAAGTCATAATCAAGTTACTACAACTAATAAAAGTCATAGTGTGCTATTTGGGGAGTACTTTTAGCTGTTTCCCTACACAGGTAACCAATAAGCATTAGCATATGCTGTTTATCAACCCTAAATCTGCATATCAGATGCTACAAGCATTAAACAAGCATTATACCAACATCTTGAATGCTATCTGTTGTAAAGTGATTTAAAATGCTATTTAAATGCTTGAAGCCTATAATAAGCATTTCGAGTACACAATAGCATTTATGAAGCATTATCATAGCATTGCAGTAAAACAGCCATATATTGCGCCAAAAGCGGCATTTATGTTGCATTTAAGGTGACTTAACTGCTTGATAGGCTATCGTAAAGACGCTTTATAACTGCTTCTTGGCTACCTGAATGAGATTGAAAATAAGAAGTCAAAGAGTGATTTGCTGCATAATCCGCCAGTATCACACCTGATTTAAGTGCCTTTATATAAACGTTCTACGACGTGGCAGTGAAAAACAGAGTAGAATATGTGATACTTACACTACTGGTCTAATTTTTGGTCTCACATGCATGTTAGTATCATGAGCCCTCTCACCGTCGACAAGGTGGAAAATTTTACCCACGAGAAGGGCGTGGACAATCAACCATTTGTATTTTTTGGAAAAAATATGAATGGACTGCCTTCGTCCCTATAGTATTCAGGTGGTGTATGGGTAGTCCTAATGTAATCTGTATGTGTTATTGGGGTTTACCTAAAATTATCCACGAACATATGCGTCAAAATGTTCCAAGCGAAAAGACAACCCAAGTAGCACAACACGATCATAATTAGTTACATCAACCTGATTATGACTAACAAAGGCACATTTAAGTTTTCTCAACTTAATGGCAACATGTTTGCTACTAGGGAAGCTCATAGGAAGGAAAAAGGATACCCAATAAAAATAACCATAAAGAGGAGCTCAACAACGACTTTGGGATATTTTCTAAACTATTTGAGGGATGTTTCTACCATCCGAGTTATCGTTCGTGTATGGCATTTGTTCACTAGGGATGTGTTTGTTGTACTTTTATGATCCAGCTTGTGAAACGAATTGCCGTAATTGCTTTTACTGAAAAAGCCTATGTTTGACCAATTACAGAACACCCCTCCTCTCGCGTATTATATTTTTCTATACCTTTTGTTTGGCGTGAATTTCACCCCTCTCTCCGTCAAAAGCTTCGTCATTTTCCTTGTCAGCGTTAAATTTTGGACACTTTTCTTTTAAGTAAATTTTGAATTATTTCATGGATCGCTGAAACGTTTCACTTATATGACAGTTGAAACTCTTCATTTCATTTAGTGGTACAACCTGTCTACATTATTGTTACATTCTGTAAAATGGCGGCGAATCAAGTGGAAGTGCGTAAACGCGTTTTAAGCAAACGGCAGCAAAATCCGAATTTATCGGTACGCGAAAAATGCCATGTTTTTTGTTTGCAAATCATTTGAGCAGCATTTGACTGTGGATCGAAATGTTGGAAGTGGAAGAAATCATAAAGTAAGCTCCCGACAAATGGACAAGGTGGTAGCCATTATTGAAAAAAATGCAATCTTTCTGTGCAAACTGTGGCTCACAAAGTTGGGAGTTCAAAAGCAAACGTACAAAATGTGAAGCAGAGGTAAGAATTGAAGGCGTACAAAGTGAAAAAGGTACCCAACCGTGATGACAAGCAACATTTCACTGCAAAAAGTCGTGCTAATGAACTTTACACCAATATTTTGCAAACATTTTCTTGTATCATAATGAACGAAGAAAAATACGCACTCGAAGACTTCCAGAGCTTCCGGGTCTGGCTTTTTATACCGCAATACAAAGGAACGCCGTTGCCAAGCATCTTCGGACAAAGATGTTCAAATTCCCGAAAAAGTATTTGATTTGTCAGGCCATATGAAGTGGTGGTCGAAAATCCAAAAGTTTCGTCTCTACCGGCACTATCAATTAGGATGTGTACGAGAAGGAATGTATATAGAAGCGGTTGCTACTGTTTATCAGAAGTCAGAACTCTCCAGGTCCGGTTTGGCCTGATTTGGCCTCTTGTCACGATGCGAAATCCGTCCTGGAATGGCATAAGGTAAAAGAGGTCAAACACGTGCCAAAAACAGCCAATACACCAAACTGTCCAGACCTTCGCCCAATAGAGAAATTCTGGGCTCAAGTTAAGCGGAAATTCTTTGAAACTAAGAAGGAAGCAAACGGTACCGATGATTTCAAGAGAAGATGAATAATCGTCAGGGCGGACGTATCCGAGGGTATAGTACGGAACCTGATGGCGGGAGTACCATTGTAGGTTCGAGAATTTAACAGAAAAAAGGATTAACATCTTAATCAACTGTTTCTAATGTTGATGTAACTCTTATATTGTGAAATAAACAATCGGTTTTGCGTAAATTTTTGTTTGCTGTTATTATTTTGGTGTCCGAAATGTAACTTGAACAAGCTGTACCATTAGTGAGATGCTGTTGTTTGATGAGTTTAATATGTACCCTTGATACTTGATACCTCTCTTCACTGCGTTTTATGGAGGCAAATTTGCTGTTACCTCTAAAAAAATATTAACATAATCAGTCAGAACTTCGGGTGCGATGGCTGGGCTGCTGAACTTTTTTTGATTTTTGAAACAACGTGTTTGGAGCGGTCGGGGTGCCGATAAAAGGACAATTTAATCCAATCTCGACCATGATAGTAACCATTGAAACGTTCAACCATTTTTCAAATACTGGAGAAGTAGTTGTTGACAACATGCCGCAAATCCTCTTCAATTATCGGAGAACCATACCCAAGTAAGCACTCCTCCCGGCTTTTCTGATGAAATTCAAATTTGTTTTGTTTGCCAACACCTCCTCTATACTCCATAAAGCTGAAATTTGTACAAAGTGGCCCACTTCATAGATGGTTGTGAAAACAAGTTCATAAAACCGTTATAAGACCATGAAGATTTTGGAATGTTCTAGTGAAAGATGTTATGACTACTGGAGAGCCTTCATAAAACGGATTGGCTGCCGTGAAAACCAGCATAAGGCCATCATCTTGATGATCTTGATGATCATCGTGAGACGCGCAGTCTAACTTTCATCGGTGTAATTAAGATACGGCCGTGATCCAGGAATGGTGTTATGCTTACGTACTTTGTTCTGCCAAAAAATCATTAGCTTTTAAAGAAATTACGATTGCCTTGAATGGAATGCCGCCTTGCAATTTTTATTTGCGATAGTATTTGCTTCGAAAATAATAAACAGTTGTAATCTGTCAAAATATGGAGTTTTTTGTTACATATTGCAAATGGCTTGGTGTGCATTGATTTTTATTTTAATGTCTTTGAAATTTGCATGTTGAAATTGATGGTTGTGGTTTGGCCCAATGCAACTAAATAAGGTCAATGTTTAGAATTTTTTTTATCGTAGAACTATTTTTCTCACTTCTATACCGGGTGTCATTTCAAAATTTTGAAAGATGAGTGTGTACGCTAAAGTGAAAGGTTTTTGAACGTTTATAACTCTTGTTTAGCTGAATATAATGATTTCATTCATACACCATTTGATCAAAAACCTTATAAATTTTTTGTAATTTATGAAATTACAACAACGTGCTTTTAGTATAGGGTAGTTCAATATTTTACATAAAAATGACCTACTTTTGCTCTCATACAAATCCCGGTGGAAAAGGTTGAAAATATGTTTTCCTTATCTGGGTCCTTAAAACCGGGCAACAAATGGTTCAAATTGTCTTCTTCTTTTTATTTAATTAAGTTTCATTCCACGATGAATACAGAACTAGCCACACCTCTCATCTGCAAAATTATTCAGCTTCGCTGTCAGTGTTAGACTTTACCCGTCCCCCTCTTTAGAATTTTGCTTCGTATTGTACTTTCGTTCCTCTCTTCATTCAGGGCTATGCTATTAACGCTAGTATTTAGCACGTGAGATGAACCGAAATGATTTCAGTTTTTGACACGAGCTTTCAGTTGGTGGTTAAGACAGGACTTTGTCCAACCGCCACAAAGCGCCCGGTTTTGGTAAGGTATCAAAGTGATCTTTCGTGAACCCTTCGGTTATATCCCTGATATAACCCATCACAATTTTTTCTCAAAAATCAACATATCTACTAACTAAATATTTAGGAGTTGTGCTTGATCAAAAGCTAAATTAGAACGACCATCTAGAGTATGCAATCTCAACAGCACACATTGCTCTTTGGGCTTGTAGCAATAAATTCGGTAAAAAATGGGGACTAACACCGAGTAGATCTACTGGATATTGCCGCGGTAGTGAGACCGAGATTAACATATGCTTCATTAGTTTGGTGGCCTAAAACTACACAAACATCAGCTCAAAAAAGGTTGGTAAACTCCAATGTCTGGCATGTTTCTCAATAACTGAAGCAATGGCCAGCGCACCCTATTAAGCCTCAAATGCTCTTTTACATCTTCTACCCTTGCACCAATTCGTGCAACTTGAAGCAGAAAAATGTGCTCTCAGGCTTAACCACGTAAAAAGATTTAGAAACACATTACTAAGCATGTTCAAGACTGGATGGAAACTAACACAAACTTGTTCCCTTCGAAGTGATTGAAACCAATCGCAGCAGATGGGAAGAAGATCATAAAACTCGTCCAGGATCACTCTTGTTCTTACCGATGGCTCTAACATGAGTAAATCTACGGGAGCTGGGATAGCTAAACCAGGAATCAACATATCAATTCCAATGAGACAATGGTCTACAGTTTTCCAGGCAGAAATACATGCTATTTTAACATGTACAAATATATGTTTGACAAGAAAATATAGACATGCCAATATATGTATTTTTTCCGAAAGTTAAGCAGCTCTAAATGCTTTAAAAGCATACACATGTCAGTCAAAGTTAGTTTGGGAGTGCATTCTCTCCTTGCAGAAACTGGCTACGACTAACAAAGTTAATCTATACTGGGTTCCTGGTCACTGTCACACTCCTAGCAAGAACTGGTTCTTCATCTGAGTTCATCGGGCCTGAGCCATTTTGTGGACAAATAACATCCTGTTTAAAATTAGAGCTCAGATCCTGGGAGTTATCGATGATTAATGCCAATTGGAGGGCTGTTTGAACACCGCGACAATCAAAACAATTCATTACACCTTTTAAAAGAATCACACTCAGTCTATTGACCAGACACTGTCCGAGTAGATACCACCTTAAAAATATAGGTGACAGATGACATTTGTCGCTTCTGTAATTTTGAAGTTGAAACTTCGGAACATTTACTGTGTCAATGCAGTGCTTTATTTCAGCGAAGATTGCGGATTTTCGGAGAGGGTGTCCTTATGCCTAACGAGATATGGTATACTGAACCAAATAAGGTAAGGAACTTTATAAAAGAAGTCATACCCTCTTGGGGTGAAATGCAAAGTCATAGTGCGACCATCACTCATATTCATAGTGATGGAACGAATTGACATAGGGGGGTATACCAGAATAGATCCAACTAATGGTCGCAGTGGTTTGAGGCTCCAACAGCAAAAAAAGCACAAAATAACTTATGTAGGGTTATTTTTTCTTAAATCATTTAGTTGTGAATTACAGAGTCAAGTTTTCATATTTATAAACATAAATTATCTTGAAACTAACGGAGTAGGCTGTGCTGTTGAGCGAAGAAGACGTGTTTTTTCTCCTCCGGTGTGCATTTCGTGCTCGTTAGTACATGCCTTAAAAGTTCGTCGACAATTTTGGTTGTTTCTCGCGACTGATTTGTAAATTTGTAAAAAAATTATCAAAAATGGAGTGAAGCGCATTGAAGAATTGTGAACAACTTATTGCGGATTTTAAGTGAGCTTGTACAAATAGTTTCTGTGAAAGAGAGTTGGCTGCGCTGTGGATCCAAATGGTTGCAAACCAGTTCGCGCGTGTGATATTTGCAATTTTTTGTTGATTGTCACCCGTAATGCGCTACAATCTCGTCGTGAAGTGTTTCTCGGAGTGTGGTGCCAGTGTTGAGCATCCAAAATCTCACTCAAACGTGGGCCCAGGTAGTGAAAATGAAAAAAGTGTCCTCAATTGAATAAAAATTTCTTCATCCGCTCCCGTCGTCATGGTTGTCATACCAGCGGAATCAACAACGCAAGAAGAGCTGGTGTCGTTGTAGTGGTAGTGTAATGAAAGTTTCTTGTGTTGCTAGCTTGCGGTTGTATCGGAGCCAATTTGGATGGAATGTATTCGAAAGCTTTGAACTTGATAGTTTTAAAACGAAGATTCTCTATGGAAAAAATACGACACACAAAGAGATACATTGTTATGATCACAGTGGAAAAGATTTTGTCAGCCATATTTTCCATATGTATCTGTTAGTACTTAAAAAGAAATAAGGTTCTACCTAATGTGAAAAAAACCTATGAACCTGTGATATGCTCACATTTCTCCAATTGGATACTGGGATCAAACATTCAGCTAAGTATAGTGTTTTAAATAGTATTGCTCCATTCAAACATACATTAAATAGCACAAAGAAATATTGGCAAACATGAACGGATCATGCGAGCGGAGGCGCTTTTAACACGGAGAAATCCAGACGTGCGGCGTTTGCGTGTTTTTTTCTGTCTGTCTCTTTCTCTCCTACTACTCTGGGTTTTTTTTTTTTTTTTAAATCATTTATTTGTACAGGCTCAATCGAATAAACTTTACAGAGCCAAATTTTCATACTTTTATACATCATTTATCTTAAAACTAAAGTTAGGAGGATAGAGCCGATTACTCGCGGCCGTCTCGAGGTTAATAGGAATTACAAATTACGGATGGGAAAGAGGGTGGGAATTTAAAGTATGGTTTACATAACACACTAAATTTAAATTCTAAATTATTGAAACACTTATAACTACTACAACTTTTGGTTTTCTTTAATCGATCATTTTTGAAAGAGAAAAAAAAACACACGAACACAGAAAAAAAAACTTATACTAAACATACATGTTAAACTAACTACAATCTAATGCTAATGTTAGTCAAAAACACATAAATGAGTTTCATGTACTCCAAATCACGTACAGCCAAAATATCTCGAATTGGCACATTGGGTTGTCTACCTCGAGCTCGAAGGGAATCATAAAGCCTCGATCTGAAACCACGATGCTCAGCACAAGACCAAATAACGTGATCTGCGTCCTGATAGCCTTGTCCACACTCACAGAGATTGCTGTCGCTCAGCCCAACCCGGTATAAATGAGCGTTCAAAGAATAATGATTGGACATGAGGCGAGACATAACACGAATGAAGTCTCGACCCACATCCATCCCCTAAACCAAGATATCTTCGACACCTTTGGGATGATAGAATGTTGCCATCGCCCCAAATCTCCTTTACTCCATTTATACTGCCAGCTGACGAGTGACTGTTGACGAAAAAATAGGAAAAATTCGTTGAAGGCGATTTGTCGATCACAAATATCGCCTTCCATAGCGCCCACCTTTGCAAGCGAGTCCGCTTTCTCATTGCCCGGAATTGAACAATGAGATGGGACCCATACAAAGGTGATGATAAAATAACGCAAAGATAAAGCACTTAGAAGCTCCTGTATTTTCATGAGAAAATACGAGGAGTGCTTTACCGGCTCAAGGAGCGAATAGCCTCTATAGAACTGAGACTATCCGTGAAAATGAAGTACTGATCCGGTGGTAATGAGGTAACAATTTCTAGCGTAAAATGTATTGCCGCTAATTCAGCGACATACACGGAACAAGGGGCTTGAAGTTTACGGTTGGCGCTATAAATTTCATTAAATATACCAAAGCTTGCTGACTCTCTATCAAAGATCCGTCAGTGAAGAACGATTTAGTGGAATCAACTTGGCCAAACTTTGCAGCAATATCACCGGAGCAATCATAGGACGATGATGTTTCGGGATTCCACTGAAGCTCCTGCTTCATGGATAAATCAAAATGAACCGAATTGTCGAAATCGGAGAAGCAAACACGATTGGAAATGTTCGGCGAAGGGCTGACATCCTGTGTTATGTACAAATGGTACAAGGTCATGAAGCGGGTTTGAGGGTTCAACTCAAGGAGCTTCTCAAATTTTCGATCACCTGGGGGTTCATAACTTCACACCTGGTGAGGAGCCGGAGATAACTCTGTAAACCGATCTGAGAGTGGCAACATGCCAGCCAGCACTTCAAGACTCATGGTGTGAGTCGAGTGCATGCAACCTAACGCGATACGAAGACACCGATACTGAATACGTTCCAGTTTGATGATGTGCGACCGAGCCGCTGAATGAAAACAAAACTACCGTATTCCATAATCGACAAAATCGTTGTCCGGTACAACGTTAGAAGATCTTGTGGATGAGCTCCCACCAGGTCCCGGTAATTGTGCAGAGAAAATTGATCCTTGGCTGGCACTTTCGCTTCACATACTCAATATGGGATCTCCAGGTGCACTTAGAATCGAACCAGACCCCAAGATATTTAAATGACATAGAATGAGCTATCGGCTTACCCCAAATTTGAAGCTTCGGTTGCGCTGGGTTATGCTTCCTAGAAAAACTACCAACTCAGTTTTCTCCGTAGAGAATTCGATACCTAGCTCTAGAGCCCAAGTAGACAAATTGTCCAAGGTATCCTGTAAGGGTCCTTGCAGATCGACCCCATTGGTCCCGTGACAGACACTACGCCGTCATCTGCAAGTTGTCTCAACGTACAGTTGTCACTTAGACAACCGTCAATGTCTTTGACATAAAAATTATACAAAAGGGGCTTAAACATGATCCCTGGGGAGACCCATGTAGCTAAATCGTGAAGCTGTAGAGGTTCCATGAGAAAAGCTCATATGTTTCTCTGACAGCAAATTGTACAAAAATTATTCATTAATGGTGAAAAGCCACAAGCGTGGAGTTTATCTGAAAGAACTTCAACAGATACTGAATCAAAAGCCCCCTTTATGTCCAAGAATACAGAAGCCATTTGCTCTTTTTTAGCAAAAGCTAACTGAATATCCGTGGAAAGCAACGCGAGACAGTCGTTCGTTCCCTTACCCCTACGGAAACCATATTGAGTATCTGAAAGCAGGTTGTTCGTCTCAACCCATTTGTCCAGACGGAAAAGGATCATTTTCTCCAACAACTTTCGAATACAAGATAACATCGCGATGGGTCGATAGGAGTTGTGGTCGGACGCGGGCTTACCAGGTTTTTGAATGGCAATAACTCTCACCCGTCTCCAATCATCCGGTACAATGTTGAGTTCTAGAAACTGATTAAACAAGTGCAACATGCGCCTCTTCGCGACGTCTGGGAGGTTCTTGAGCAAGTTGAACTTGATCCTATCAGCGCCTGGAGCCGTATTGCCACACGAAAGGAGTGCGAGAGAGAACTCTACCATTGAAAAGGGTTGGCTAATCTCATCTATCGAATACGTGTTTTCGCGAGGAATCATCCGTGCCGGCACAGAATCTGGACAAACTTTTCGCGCGAATTTGAGGATCCATTGGTCCGAGTACTCTTCGCTCTCGTTGTTCGTAGTTCGGTTACGCAACCTTCGCGCTGTGTTCCAAAGGGTACTCATCGACGTTTCGCGCGATAGCCCGTTCACGAATGTTCGCCAGTAACCGCGTTTCTTGGCCTTGATGAGGCTCTTAAGTTCGCGTTCGAGAGCCGTGTATACTTCGAAGTGCTCAGGTGTTCCACGTTTACGGAAAACTTTAAACGCGTCGGACTTTTTACGGTAAACCTCGGTGCATTGCTGATCCCACCATGGAGAAGGAGGTTTCCTGCGAGATGACGTCCCTGGAACTGGTCGAGTTTGAGCTTGAACGCGCTGTCTAAGATCAGGTTGAGAGGAAGTTATACTCTTCCAGCGGTGAAAGCCTTTCTACCGTCGTTACTGGCTTCATCTACCGCTGTCCTAAACTTGGTCCAATCGATGTGACGGGTAAGATCATACGTGACGTTAACAGATTTCGACGGATTGAACCCGGTGGCAACCGAAATTTTTATGGGCAAATGATCACTACCGTGGGGATCTTGAATCACATTCCATGTGCAATCCAACGATAATGAATTCGAACAAAGTGTGAGGTCTAATCTACTGCCAATTGAGGATGTACCAGCCAAACGTGTTACTTCTCCATTGTTAAGAACTGTCATATTGAAGTTGTCACAGAGGTCATATATCAAAGAAGAACGGTTGTCATCGTACAGTTCTCCCCAGCCTGTACCGTGAGAGTTAAATCTCCCATGACCAACCGCGGAGCAGGAAGAACCGAACAAACATCAGAGAGTTGTTTTCGGTTGATGGAGGCTCTTGGAGGAATATAAACGGAAGCAATGCAAAGGCTTTTATTTTTAATAACAGCCTGACATGCGACAACTTCAATACCTGGAATAGGAGGAAAATTCACTCTATAGAAGGAGTAGCACCTTTGATCCCCAAAAGTACTCCCTCCACGTGAATCCTCACGATCAAGACGAATAATATTGAAATCATGAATCGGAAGATTGATTTCGGAAGAGAGCCATGTTTCACAAAGAGCGAATGCATCACAACCGGTAGTGTGAGCTAAAAATTTAAAAGATTCCAATTTAGGAATCAAACTTCGACAATTCCACTGTAGAACAGTGATCAAATCCCCGACCTCATTTGGAAAATTATCCATCGAAGGAAATGATAGCTGCAAGGATGGGCCACTTAATTGTCAATTGCTTCAAAAGGTCTTCACTGTTGGAAGTATTGCCAAAACAATGCTTTTGAGAGGGTCAGAAATTTCAAGGTACTTGAAGATACCTTCGGCAATGTCATCAATGAGAACAGCCCACTTGAGGAGGGGGCTTCTGTTCTTAAAATAGGGGCGTCAGGGTTTTGGATGTCCTCGGGAGAGATGGAAAGTCCTGGGTGTAGTTAGTACTATGGAAACCAGGAGGAATTGTAGTTTTCCTTTTTCCACCTCTTTTGAAATGGGCAAGCTGGTCTCGGGCTTCTTTTCAACAACTTTCCGTGGGCGGACGCGTCTTCGCTTCCTTGAAGCACCTTCCGGAAAAGTGAACGATGTTCCCTCTTCAGCCGAATCAAAGTCAGACTCGTCATCTGACAGAGGAGCAAAGGGATTTGTATTAACATCGGGTGATGGTGAGGCTTTTTTCACCATTTCAGGCAAAAGATTGCCTTGAACGCTGTTTCAGCGAGCGTTCTAATTTTTCCCCGCGTTGTTTGTACGCCGGGCACGATGAGAGAGCATGAGGAGGAGTTCCTTTACAAAAAGCGCATTTAGGTGTGCTGTCTGCGCACGCGCCATCCTCATGCTTCTCTCCGCAGTTGAGCAGCGGCGCTTTATTGCCGCAATGGGAGGTCGTATGTCCCATCTGCTGGCATTTCTGGCAGATCATGACCCGAGGTACAAACAATCGCACAGGTAGCCGAAGTTTTCCCAACTCGACGTATTGAGGGAGGGCTGAGCCAGAGAAGGTCACGCGAAACGAGTCTGACGGTGTAAACTTTTTTCACCCTTTATTGATCGACACTGCGCCAAGTTGGCGCACATCCAGTATCTTAACTGGTGACAGCAGAGGGTTCTTAAATCGACTCAACCCCCGCTTCAGCAGGATCTCAGGGGTCAGACCTCGTATCGGTGACCACACCTCGATTTCAACACCTCGAGCTTGGGATATATACTCGATACTCGAGTGTAAAAACTGAGACACAGCAACCTCATTCGCCTGCTTAAGTTGGACACAACGACCCGAAGTTTATTAGGTCTGACTTTAATTATCTCGGTCACGGCTGAGAATCGCTTCGTCAGATCATCAGAAATCGACAAACATTCAGAGGTTTCGATTTGAACTGAAAATAAACAAACCCATGGACCAGTTGAACTGTCTGGATAGGCACGTGATCTGGTAACTCTATGAGCTACCTCATCATTTTCGTGTCATAGATGATTCATCTTGCGATAAATCATCCATGGCTCGCTTGTGGGAGCTTATCACGCTCAACCACTAACGTAATTATCTACAATCAATCACAGATAAACAAACTAAAAAAAAAAACCTAAAAAAAAAAACCTAAAACTAAGTACACTCTCACACACACTATCAATCACTCTCCACACTCACACACACACTACGATGAAAATCACTTATCTTATATACTACTAAAATAACTTATCTTTTATGTATCACGGATCTACTGCAGCTGGGCGACGAATGTGTGCTGCTGCTGCCGAGCGACGATGAGTGACCGCGTGTACCGTCTAAGCGTGGAGCTGAACGATCACGATGATGTTGCTGGTCGGTGGTAGTTGGTGGATGGAAGAATGCACGCTTCACACGATGCGCTGCTGGTATGCGTGCCGTATAGATTCGGAACAATATGGCTTCTCGATCGTGGCAATATTACTAATTGCAATTAATGACGCTGTTGCACCACTTATCACACAATGTTCTCTTCTTCAGTAAATCAAAACTGATTTCACTCGCGACGATTCCACTGGCGATTGAGAAATTCCTTTTTCTGAAGGACTAAACAACTCGTAAAAAGCTTCCAAAACAACGGAAAGCGGACCGAACGAACTGTACCGTTCGCGTGTTCACCGGGCAATGACTCTGGGTTTTTTGCATTCGTTCGTTTTTGCTGTTCGATCAGTATGTATTCTCATTGCAGTTCGGAACCGGAAAAAGTCACTCACGCAGATCTATGTAACTGATTTTCCATATGGTGGCAGGGTGTTGCATCTGGGTTGCTGTGTAGCACCCAGATGCACTGCACGGCGCGCTTGATGCGCGGCACAGTGCAAACGTACGAAAGAAAGACTGGAATCGACTGGCGCTAGTGGATTGTCCAAGTTTCGGCTTATTGCGTTCGGAGGGAGGGATTTGCGTCGGAAAGGAGAGAGGCATATGAAACAATTTCTTCCCGAAGAAAGGTTAACCCTAAATTCAACAACTACCTCAATCATTCCCTAGTTAATGCCCTGTCTCTTGTTAATTTGTCATGTTCTCTGTGGAGTATTTGGACGTTTGGTCCATGCAAACCTGTGCACCGTTCGCTGTCTGAAACAAATTTCAGTACTTTCAGGTTCATCTAGGCATAACCGATAAATATATTAGTAAACGTTTCCTCTGCTTGGTAACAATTTTAATTTTCAGCTGCGCATTTCTGCAGTTTTGTGGGTTTTGACTCCCTAGCCCGCGTTGTGAGGCATGTGCATTATTCCTGGTTGTTTGCTGAGTTCGTTTGCTAATGACTACTGTCATTTTTATCATTTCCATTGTTTGCCCTTAGTAGTCAGTGCATATGTTTGTTGGGGTTTGATTAATTTATATATTTAGAATAAGATCTTTTATTATCATATATATTTATTTGTCTTTTATATTTTTTTATGGTCCACTTGTCCTGTTAACTCTAATACTTTGCTTTTTTAATATGTCCCTATTATTTCACATTTCATTCAAAATATTCAATAGTTTTCTGATCACATGAAGCTTTGTTTCTATTAATATTATTTTTCAGGAAATCCCGGATAGTTATGCACTAGATGATACGTGTTCGTTGTTCGACAGGATAACCCTCTCTAATAACATTTCATTACACAGTCACATATGAGAGGTCGAGGAGTTTTCCTAGTCTCTCCTTCTGAACTTCATCTACTATTCCATGAATAAATCCATTCCGCTCTAAGTAGTATAGGATTGTGTCTGGGTGTTTTTGTTGGGAGGTGTTGTGGTTGGATGTTTCATTTGTTTCCGGAGGTCGTCAAATTCGGAATTTGACGTTTTTCTGTGGTCTATTGAAATAAACCACCCACACTTCAGAGTGGCCCCAACGGCATCCCCTACTGTTGGTTTAAATCGGTCTCTCAATCTCAATGTTTCTACGTATTTTTGTATTCTGTTGAAGAGTGGCCCCAAATAACGTTCCTTGCTGTTGGTTTGAATCGTTGAAGACCGAAGACCGGAACACTCGATGTTTAAAACATATTTTGTATTCCACTGAAATAAACCACCCACACTTGCGAGTGGCCTTCAACAGCATCCCCTACTGTTTGGTCTAATCGGGCCTGAAACTCGGTGTTTTAAAATACTTTTGTATCTCTACTGAAACAAACCACCCACACTTTCAGTGACTAGCCCCAACGAAGCGTCCGTGCTGTATGGCTGGAATCAGTAGTCAAACTCCCGGTAAGTTTTAAAAATACTTTTTTGTATCTTCTGCTGAACAAACCATTCACGCGGCGAGCCAAGCCAACAGCATCCCTAATGTTGGTTTAAATCGATCCTCTAACCTGATGTTCTTAACGTATTCTTGTATCCGCATTGAATAAGCCGCCCACACTTGCAGAGTGCCCCAACGGCATCCCCTACCAGTTGGTTTAAATCGGTCCTCAAACTCGATGTTCTTAACGTATTCTTGTATCCAATCGAATAAACCACCCACACTTGTGAGTGAGCCACAACAACATCCCTACTGTTGGTTTAAATCGGTCCTCAAACTCGGTGTTCTTAACGTATTCTTGTATTCGATCAGTAATAAACGACCCGCACTTGTAAGAGTAAACTGGCCCAATAGCATCCTTGTACTGTTGGCTTGAATCGGTCACTCCAAACGAGGTGTTTGAAAACCACTTTTGTATTCGGCTGAAATAAACCACCCACGCCTTGTGTGTGACCCTTGTTGGTGAGCATCCTCGTACTGTTGGTTTAAATCTGCCCTCAAAATCTGTGTTTCAACTTGTTTTGTGTATTCTGCTGAAAAAACCACCCACGCTTGTGAGTGGCCCCAACAGCATCCTTACTGTTGGTTTTAAATCGGTCCTCAAAACTCGTGTGTTTTAAAATACTTTTGTGTATCCCGCTGGAATAAACCACCCACACATGTGGCCCCGTCGGCATCCACACGGTTGGTTGGAATCTGATCCTAAAACTCGATGTTCTGAACGTGACTTCTGCATCCCATTGAAGAATCCACCTCCACACTTGTGAGTGGCCCCAACAGCATCCCCACTGTTGGTTTGAATCGGTCCACAAACTCGGTGCTCCTTACACGTATTCTTGTATTGCACTGAAATAAACTACCCCACACTTGTGAGTGGCCCCAATAGCATCCTTGCTGTTGGTTTGGTGAAGTCTGTCCTCAAACTCGGTGTTTTAAAAATACTTTTGTATTCTGCTGAAAATGAACCACCCACACTTGTGAGTGAGCCCCAACAGCATCCTTACTGTTGGTTTAAATTGGTCCTCAAACTCGGTGTTTTAAAATACTTTTGAATCTGCTGCAGAAACCATTCATACTTGTAGAGTGGCACTCAATAACATCCTACTGTTGGTTTAAATCGATCCTCAAACTCGGTGTTCTTAACGCATTCTTTGTATTCCATTGAAATAAACTACCCATACTTGTGAGTAGCCCCAACAACATCCTTACTGTTGGTTTAAATCGGTCCTCAAACTAGGTGTTTCGAAAATACTTTTTGTATTCGGCTGAAATAAACCACCACACACTTGTGGTAGCCCCAACAGCATCCTTCCTGTTGGTTTAAATCAGCCCTCAAACTCTGTGTTTCAACTTTATTGTGTATTCTGCTGAAATAAACCACCCGCATCTTGTGGTAGGCCTCAACAGGACCCCTACTGTTGGCTGTAGATCGGTCCTCAAATCCCGGTGTTTTTAAAAATACTTTTGTATTTTGCTGAAATAAACCAATCACACTTCAGTGTGAGCCAGCCAACAGCATCCTTACTGTTGGTCTAAATTCGGTCCTCAAACTCGGTGTTTCTAAAATACTTGTATGTGATGCTGAAACGAACACACTTGTGAGTGGCCCCAACAGCATCCCTGCTGTTGGTTTAAATCAGTCGTCAAACTTGATGCCTCTTAACGTATTCTTTGTATTCCGTTGAAATAAACCACCCACGACTTGTGAGTGGCCACTGTTTAGGGGATCCCTTTGTTGGTTTAAATCGGTCCTCAAACTCGGTGTTTTAAAATCCTTTTTATTCTGCTGAAATAAACTACCCGCACTTGCTGAGTATGGGCCCCAACAGCATCCCTACTGTTGGTTTAAATTGGTCCTCAAACTCGGTGTTTTTAAATACTTTTGTATTCTGCTGAAATAAACCACCCACACTTGTGAGTGGCCCCAATAGCATCCCTACTGTTGGTTTGAATCGGTCGTCAAACTCGGTGTTCTTTAACGTACTCTTGTATTCTGCTGAAATAAACTACCCACACTTGTGAGTGGCTCCAACAGCATCCTTACTGTTGGTTTAAATCGGTCGTCAAACTCGGTGTTTTAAAATACTTTTGTATTCTGCTGAAATAAACCACCCACACTTGTGAGTGGCCCCAACAGCCTCCTCACTCTTTGTTTAAATCGGTTCTCAAACTCGTTGATTTAACGTATTTTTGTGTTCTGCTGAAATAAACCACCCACACTTGTGTGTGGCCCAACAGCATCCCTACTGTTGGTTTAAAACAGTCGTCAAACTCTATGTTCTTAACATATTCTTCTATTCCATTGAAATAAACCACCCACACTTGTGAGTGGCTCCAACAAGCATCCCTACTGTTGGTTTAAATTGGTCCTCAACCTCGGTGTTTTAAAATACTTTTTTGTATTCTGCTGAAATAAACCACCCACACTTGTGAGTGGCCCCAACAGCATCCTTACTGTTGGTTTAAATCGGTCCTCAAACTCGGTGTTTCAAAATATTTTTCGTATTCTGTTGAAATAAACCACCCACACTTGTGAAGTGGCCCCAACAGCATCCCTACTGTTGGTTTAAATCGGTCCTCAAACTCGGTGTTTTAAAATACTTTTGTATTCTGTTGAAATAAACCACCCACACTTGTGGAGTGGCCCCAACAGCATCCTTACTGTTGGTTTAAATCGGTCGCCAAACTCGATGTTCTTAAAGTATTCTTGTATTCCATTGAAATAAACCACCCACACTTATGAGTGGTCCCGCAACAGCATCCCTACTGTTGGTTTAAATCGGTCGTCAAACTTGATGTTTTAACGTATTCTTGTATTCCATTGAAATAAACCACCCACACCTTGTGAGTGGCCCCAACAGCATCCCTGCTGTTGGTTTAAATCGGTCGTCAAACTCGATGTTCTTAACGTTTTCTTGTATTTCGATTGAAATAAACCACCCACACTTGTGAGTGGCCCCAATAACATCCTTACTGTTGGTTTAAATCGGTGCCAAAATTTGAATAGCATTAATGTGCATCTCTCGTACAGAGAATAAATCGGAACATAATTAAATATCTTATTCGCTGCCGACGTCAGTTGAATTCTGCACACCGTTTACCAAAACGGATCCGGATGCAACCCAATCATTTTATCCAACATCCCAGTGATTTTCGTGGAAGTGCAGAGGTGTTCTCAGCTTCCAACAAAGCGAGTATCACGTCAACATATTCCTACCCATTCCTATTTGACCTGCATTCGGACGAGGCTCGGCGCCGGTATTGCTTAGTTTAAGATCACCAGTTTTTACACATTGAGGATGTATGTTAGTCCCAAGTATCATCCTTTGGTTCTTTGTGTAATAACAGCTGATCTGGCAATAACGAGAGTAGCAACCTCGGCGGTCAATCATGCTCATGCTCATGCTCATAAATTATCTTGAAACTAACGTTAACGGGATAGAACCGATTTCTCATGACCGTCTCGAGGTTAATAGGAATAACAATTGAACGGATGGGTGGGAGCACATAAATGAGTTTTATAAACTTCAGATCACGTACAGCCAAAACATCTCGAACCGGGTATATAGGGTTAAAGAATGTAATGTTAGCCTAGCCCGTTCATTCGGCCCTATGCAGCAAATATATCATTATTTCAGCGATAATCGACAAATAAACGATGACAACATGGTGATGAACTTGTTCCTAAGCTATTGAGAACTGAATCCTAGAGGGTTTGAGCTGTTCAGTGGAATACCTGTAACTAGAAATGAGAAGAAAAGTTAGTATCTTCCATATAATTCCAACTACCTTTGCTTATATTGAAAGATACGCGTATTTCGTCTACAATGTGCAGACTTCTTCGGTGTCTCGTACTAATAACTTGACTTGAGTTATTAGTACGGGACACTGAAAGTCTGCACATTGTGAACAAATACGTATCTGTCGAAGATAAGCAAGGTAGTTGGAATTAAATGGAAAATACTAGTTTTTTCTCATGTCTAGTTATTGAGAACTCTTTACTGCTTTATTGTGATGTACCTGTTTGAAATAAACGGTTTACCTCAATTTATAGCCACCATGATTTCGTTAGTTTAGCTGACATACTTTCTATACGATCTTCTAAATCTGAAAAAGATGATCAACATCTATTATAATACATCCTTGATCTGCATAAAATAATCACGAGTTTTAAATTGAGTGTTCATCCGGAAAAATAAATTTCACGGAAAAATTATATTATGTGTTTCTATCTATGGCTCTCTATATATTCATTGTACAGTTTTTGTTTTCGCCATGTAGGGTATATTCATCCTTTGCGACAATTTTGTAAATCTCTTGTTATATTTTCCCCGTTTTGATATTGCTATATCAGTATGCCGTATCACTATTCGGTGAAGCGACCGACATGGACTGACTCAAAGCATTTTCCTCAGCCAGGTATTATGTTGGCTCTACCCCATAGGTAGCGCGCGCGTTCTACAACCGTGGTCTCTACATCGCAACAATGATACGACGGATAACGTGAGTTACAGATTTCGGACTTGTCATCGGGTGAGTGGAAAAGAACAATGGTTATAAAATTGTGAACAAAAGAGCGTTGTTGTTACAATCTAAACTTAAATCTAATTCATTTAATCTAAACCTGTATCTTATAACATTCTAAATTGGTGAGTCTATTTACAAGTAAATAGTATAATTCTTATTCAAAAATTTGTTCTTACGTGCTAGATAGTTAAGACTGAAATCGTCGTTAATTGAGCCTTCGTCAGCTTCCACAATCACCTTTCTTCACCAAAATCGGTAAGCCAACAAAACTAAAATAAAAGAATATCCATTATGCCCGATTAAAACTCTTATGAACTATATTAATTATATATTATAACTATTACTGTTAGGACTTGCCACCAATCTCTCCATTGCTCATAATTGTACGAAACAACACAAAAAGGGAACTAAACGTAAGTGCATAACCTATATAAATATTTCCATGACATTGAACACCAATTCACGCTATGATTTTGCTCAATGAACGATATCTATTCGATAAATAGACAAAGTTAACCCTCGGGGGTCTAGTATGTGATAGGATATTAATAAGATAAACATGTACATTTCAGGAAAATTATATTCTCTCTCTTTTCGATTCAACAAAAACTGGATCGTGCGTCGTCTTTCATTCGGCGGTAGAGGATAATAATTTCGGAAAACTCCTGTTGGATCAAATCCAACAATATATTACATTTCGAATAAAATGCACTATTTGTCTGGGCTCCAGGTCCAAATATCGAAGTGGTTCTGCAAGCCCTTATCCATAAATGTACGCCTTTCAGTAGCGGCTTCTTTGCCACACAACTGACACATGCTGATATTTGCATGGACCATGCCCCCAAGCAACAGCAGTTTGTATTAAACAAGTTGAAAGTACAGTCAAATGACAAAAACAGGTTATCAATACAAGTGTATAATACTTTATTTCATATATGCAAGATTTTGTTTGCAGATATGCATAAATGCAAGAATATGCAACCGATCGTGTTTTTATACTAACTATTGATTTGATCTGGTTCTAGCAATTTGTTCTCTCCCAATTTTTGATTAGCTTGGTAAAAGATTATGTGCCCGATTAGATACTACCGTTCAAATGCGCTTCCGCTCGTTGTCAAACTTGTATATTTCAATTTCAAAGCCTGCCGTTGCCCTATACGGAACTATCAATACACTTTGTCTTCATGTCTATTCGTTCTAGCAATAAATTACTGTCCCCTCCTGGAGCCTCTCATTGAGATGAGAAATTTTCTGCTTCTCTACAAAAATTTCATCATAGATCGTTACTCCGCGCATGGGAGAATACAAGAAAACAACAATCAAAGTGAAGTAACTAATAAATAGAAATGAGAAGAAGATTATAGTGTTCGGATGCTATATTTCTTGCAGCAGCACTTTTGGAGTGGCTTCATGAGTATATCCCTTAGGGAGCTTACGCCGTCCTTGATTCAGAGAAGTCCCGTCTCAAATTGGTTCCCTATACCGTTTTGTGGTCAGTGCTGCTCCAGGATCGTCTGAGCCCTCTTGTTGTCAGCCGATTCCTGGTGTACCCGTACTACGGACTTTTCGAAAGCGTAATGGTTTTGAGCAGATCGTGAAGATTTTCGTTGGAGACCTGCTGGTGGTAGCCTATATAGTTGCCCTGTGATTCAGGAGATGCTCGAGGTGGCCCGTACACTGTCCAACCGAGTTGGCACCGTACTGCGATCCGGCTCGCTTGTAGTGCCAATCTTTGCTTCCTGAGGAGCAAAGGCGTGGATCGCTCAGCCCTATAAGAATTCCTGGTCGACCGTCATACAAACTGAGCGGCAATCCACGCATGTGGTCTTATACTGCGTCGATAGTTCATTACCCTTGAGCGTCTAGTGTGGTAGTCTTAGTCTTCTTCGGCTCATCAACAGTGGAAGTCCACAAATTCATCCGCCTGGAGTTCTTCTCTACTCGATAAACATCCACCGTCCAGCTTTTCTTTCACTCCACCTAGCCTAAGACGATCAGCCAACTCGGTTTCTATCAACGTAACGGAAGAAAAGCAAGTACAGCCAGCGATCTTTCTCCGCAGTGAATCATAACGGGAACCATTCGGAACATCATGGTACCCCGCTGGGCAAACATACTTTTGCATATAAAAACTAATAAACGATACATTAAAAACTTAAAATCGTTCCACAAAAAACGCATTCATAACCCATAAAACTCTGGTCAATATCCGTAATAAAATGGATATGATCCATAAAATTTATCAATGTGATCCGTAATTTATTCTAAATTTAGCAATAAAATGTTCAAAAAAGTACCGTTATATATCTAAGGTATGATCAATAAAATTGTATGGATTACCCATAAACATATAGCGAATGTTCCATAAAAGATTTAATATAATTCCTTATAGTTGTAAAATTGATCCACAGAATGTAACATTTGTGCACTAAAATACGTGCACATGATTCATAAATTATTAAAAATGTTCCATAAATAAATTGTCTATGATCCATAAAACAATGAATAATAATCTATAAACTCATATAAATGATCCGTAGCAAATTATTCTTATAGAAAATTTTCTTAACTACAATTTTTCAAACATTAGTTTTCAGAAGAAAAAATCAAACAGCTCCTCAGTTAGACACACTATATTGTACAATGTGACATAGTAGCCACGATTTGTTATGATGTACTCCAAGTGCTAGAAATATCAATGTTGCTCTGCTGAGCAGTTGAGGATTGAAGAACTAAGGAAGTAGAAAGCGGTCGATGTTTCCGATATCGTATTCAAGTTAACGACTGATTCAAGCATTTGCCCGGTATAATGCAAACGGAGGATGTTTTTTGTAGTTAGGTCCGACGAGCGATAGCGAGTTGGACGGCAAGCGTTTGCCCGGCATAATTTTATAAAAAAATCTTAAATAACAGTTTGATCAAGCCTTAAATTTGACATGTAGAGTAACTGTCCCCATATTAATCTCATTGTTCCTTTATTCATCCTACGATGAATCAAACAATTGGGCAGTTGAAGGATCGGTTTCGTTTTCTAATATTGTTTGCATACTTTTAATTACAACAACAAACATTGTTAACAAATCCTGTCACCTGTCCATTGTTTAATTTCAAGTAGGATGAATTGCAAAGTGATGAGATCAATATAGGAAAATCTTCCCTAGTTCGTTACATGCAAATCTTTAACAAATTTATTGGGAAACATGTGTCGCAGTTGCGGTCGTAAAAGAACGTGAAATCGTGAAAGTAAATCAGCTTTCTGAAAAATTTAAAATCTTCTAAAAAGCAATCCTTCTTTAATAGCAATATTTGAGCCGCATAGCTAAAGAAACGGACATGTTAATAGATCTGAGTAGTAGCGCAGTCAAGGATCGATTTCCCGTAGCCAAAATTTAAAAAATATAAACTCAACATTGTAATAATTCTGGCACAATTTATGGATCCTACATATTATTTTAAATGCCCAAAGTTTATTTCCTATGGGCCATATTTAGAAGCTTGTGGTTAAGTTTTCAAAACTATCATGGATCATTGACGATTGGATCAATAATTTATTGATCATGTGTATATATTTAAGTTCACAAACGTTACATTCTAAGGATCAATTTTACAACTTTAAGGAAATGATATTGAACCTTTATGGAACATTCGGTATATGTTTATGGGTAATCCGTACAGTTCTATTGATCATACCCTAGATATATAACGGTACTTTTTTGACATTTTATTGCTAAATTTTATATAAATTACGGATCACATTGATAAATTTTATGGCTCATATCCATTTTAATATGGATATTGACCAGAGTTTAATGGGTCATGAATACGTTTTTTATGGAATGAATTACAATTTTTAATGGATCATTTCTTCAGTTTAAAGGTGCAAACTTAGGGCTGCCGTACCGCTGGGCTTGATGTGTGCGTGCATGGCAACCGCTGCTGTGGCCGGATGGATCAGCGGATTATGAGATTTTCCGCAATCATCTATGTCGCATCGAATCTTGAAACGCCATTGCCCACTATGCTCGTTCATGCAGACCTTTCACAGTCTTTGTTTGGTGACGATCTTCATTCGATCTACAAAAGACACGTTTTTGACGTCCTGGCAGAAAGCATCTTAGCAGTGGTCGTCTCGTTGGCCCGCTCTACATGGCTTGTTTATTCCGATCGTTCCGTCCGATGACACTTTCACCTCACAGCCTGGCTGTGCGAGCTGCTGGAAGAAATATAGACACTTCTCCAGATTTATTTACAGAAATCTGTGCTCTACTCGAATTAACAATAGCTTAACGTTCGGTTAATTTCGATTTTACGGATTTCTGCAAAAATTTCTGTCGGAACTGAATTTTTTTTTACAGATATCAGTAAATTTTACCGAAATCCGGAATGTCGCGTAAAATTTTACCGAAAGCGTTCGGTAAAACTTAACAGATTTCTGTAAAAAAAATCTAGGTGTGTAGTATACGAACATACTCAAAAATAATATAACGATATTTCGGAGGCCTCAACCACGATGATTAGCAAATCCCTAGACCTCAGTACTACCCCCGGGAGCAATGTAAGCAAGTCTCAACGGAAAATGAAGCCATGATTGCTCAGATAACTTTGATTCGCTGGTTTCACAAGCATCTGTGGGCCTACATGCGGTACCGAAAAGGACAGGAAATTGTTCTGTCTAGATGAGTTGTGCCAAGTAGTTCACCAGAGAAGCTGAAAAAGAATCGGGAAAGAAGAATCCGACTCTCATCCCTCTAAATACCGTTTATAGCTGAAAGCTTGAAGCGGGAAATAAAGCGTATGAAGGAGGAGATGGAGGCCGAGTGGCTATTTAAGAAGAAGAAGGTCGAAATCGCGTATTACCTGCGGAAAACAAAGGTGCCTAGAGTGGAACTCATACTAACAGTAGTTAGAAGCCGCCAGGAGGTTCGCGCAAAAAGGAAATGGAAGAAAAAACAGATACTATTCGAACTGCAGGAAAACAGAAGCCATTGAGCAAATGAAGACAATGGAAGCCGAACACCGCGAAAAATCCTCCAAAGCTGACAAACAGAAAGGCGGAAGTCGAAGAAAAGCCTAAGAAAACGATAAATCTAGATCCAGGACGTCAACCTATTACATCGACAGTCCCGAGGAACAAGAACCTGGAAAGCTGACGAAGGAAAATCTCGATCGCCTCCGGTCGACGAAGAAGATGAAGAAGACAGAAGCTCCGATTCCAGCGACGATGGGAAACGGTGTATGAAGAAGCACGACAATATGAAAAGTCAGTTCAGCTCATAAACGGGTATAGCACCAGTGCGCGAGCCGAGAAAAGCACAGGCGGCGCTGGAATGGCTCACGAGAAAATCCCAACTTTACCGGAAACGAAGAATGTTCTGTACTTTGAAACCTTCCAAGCGTCTAACAGTTTTTGGAAGCA
>JASCZW010007925.1:0-57678 GCA_034211315.2 Aedes japonicus
ATTTTTCATTTCGGATGTATCGCATCGGGCACATCTGTCCTCTGTTCATCGTTGAAAAATTGACGCTTCCAAAGTGTACTGGTATCCGATTTGACATGTTTTTTAAATGCTGCCAGTTCCGACGCTAATGTCCACTTTTTTGGCAATTTCACGAACGGAATACGGTTTATGCTATTTCAAAGGGGCGTACCGCTGGCAGCTTCTTTTTCTAATCCGATACCCTTTTTTGCGTCCAAATTTCGGTAAATCTTCAACACAACACGTTTCTTCAAACTTCTTAACAATCTTGAATACTGCCATCTTGATAAGTTCTGCTCCGATACTATCCCTTCCAACCGATTTGTTATTCTTCAGCTACTTGATGGCATCGCCGACAGCTCTTCCCTTGCTGTCTTGGTCCTCTTCCTCTGCTCCATTCAGATGTTCATCGAAGTGCTGCTTAAAAAAAATAAACACGTGAATATAAAGACAAATACACGGAAAACAAACGACATGCGCTTGTGGCATGATCAATATTATCACTTAATATTTTGAGGTTAATTCATAAATTCAACATTTTTTCCAGCGTTCAAGAATCGTCATTACTTTCATCAAACGAAAAAAGTTTTGACTCACATGCATGTATATTTTAAATCCATACTTTAATTGTTATGTTATATATTCTCCGTGCGTGGAGTAACGAGTAAGAAGCCTGTTGAGGTGGCGGACTTGTCCGTGCCACAACCTATCCCGCAGTGGGGTGTTAGGCAAAGGATGACATCCATGAGTCGAGTAGCACTGGACACATGCCCTTCCGCTCAATTTTCAAACATCTGTTTGATTTCCTACCTGCCGTACACTGACGGAACTTTCAATACTTTCTCTTCATGCCTATCATTCTAACAAAAACATTTATGTGCACTCTTGGTGCATCATGGTGATGAGCAAACATCTCCTTCTACATCATATTTTACATGTTTAAATTAAAGAAATAGGAGCATTGTTTTTTTAACAGTAAAGATTGCAAATTCATTGATTAGGTCGGCTCTTCGATATCTCCTTTAAAAAAAGCTCATATCGAGAGTATAATTTAATTTATATATATTAAAATGGATTTCTGTCTGTCTGTCTGTCTGTCTGAACCTAATAGACTCGAAAACTACTGAACCGATCAGCGTGAAAAATTTTATGAGCGGGTTTTTGGGGAGGTTCTTATGATAGATAAAGACCCCTCCCTTCTCTGGAAAGGGGCGCTTCCATACAAATGAAATACTCATTTCTAGATAACTCGAGAAGTAATCAAGCAAAAGAAACCAAATTTAGCATGTGTGAGGTATTAAAAGCAAGAAAGGTTTCTATGATGGTTTCAGATCCCCCCTCATCCTGAAAAGGGAGGCTCCCATACAAATGAAATACAATATTCTGTATAACTCGAGAACTAATCAAGCCAATGGAACCAAATTTGGCATGTGGAGGTTTTTGAAGATAGATACTGTTTCAATGCTGATTTGAGACTCCTCCCTTTTATGAAAGGGGGGGGTCTTCCTTAGAAATGAAACTCAACTTTATGCATAACTCGAGAACTAATCAAGAAAATGGAACCAAATTTGGCATTTGGAGGTTTTTGAAGGAGAAAAATGTTTCTTTGATGATTTGAGACCCCTCCGCTTTCTGAAAGTGGAGTGGGGGGGGATCTCCCATACTAATGAAACACAATTTTTTGCATAAGTCGAGAACTAATCCAGCAAATGGAACCAAATTTGGCATATGGAGGTTTTTAAAGGAGAGAAATGTTTCTATGGTGATTTCCGCTCTTCCGCCTTCTGAAGGGGAGGGGGGGATTTCCCATACAAATGAAACACAAAGTTCTGCATAAGTCGAGAACTAATTACGTAAATGGAACCAAATTTGACAGATGAAGGTTTTTGAATGAGAGACATATTTCTATAGTGGTTTGAGACCCCTCTGCCATCTGAAAGAGGAGGGGGGCTCCCATACAAATGAAACGCAAATTTTTGCATAACTCGAGAACTATTCAAGTAAATGATACCACATTTGGCATGTGGGGGTTATTGGACGCAGGATTTTTATATATATTAAAATGAATTTCTGTCTGAACGATCGGAGTGAAAATATGTATGCACGGATTTTTGGGGCTGGGGAAGGTTCTTATGATTGTTTGAGGCCACACAACAAATGAAACACAAATTTCTGCATAACTTGAGAACAAATCAAGGAAATGGAATCAAAATTGGTATGCGGGGTTTTTTGAATGCAAGAAATGTTTCTATGGTGATTTCAAACGTAAATTTCAAGCAAACCTGAGAATTATCCAGATAACTAAGCCACAAATTGTGTATAGTCTGAGTAAGAAGATTGTTCTGATAGAAGTTTGAACTCCTTCTTAGTAAAAAATAACTCATTCAAAAAAAAACGTCAGTTCTATGCAATGTTTATTCATTTAGTTGCAGGCGTAGCAACGCTCGCACCGGGACCAGCTAGTCTCCTATATAGTATTAACAATATAACAATATTCTGAATAGGCGGTTAAGACTAAGTACTTTTAAAAATGGCAATTTTCGCGATCAAAATTTGTTGTTTTTTTGCCGAGAATCCAACAGCCCATCATTTCAGCATTTTAATTTACTGAGATTCAGTGAACAAATAACCAAGATTCGGCTAACAAATTAAAGTTTTACCGATACTTAGCTAAAGAACAAACAAAAAGGGAAATCTGCAAAAGTAACTGCCGAATTGGTCGGCTGTTGGACATTTTGACGAG
This sequence comes from Aedes japonicus, assembly GCA_034211315.2. NCBI lineage: Eukaryota > Metazoa > Arthropoda > Insecta > Diptera > Culicidae > Aedes > Aedes japonicus. Next base: position 2,762 of record JASCZW010007925.1, read on the forward strand.
GTAAATTGAGTGTGTATGCCAAAAAGAAGGAATATGTAAAATCTCGGTCTAGTGCAGCCAGTAAAAACCCTTGCAATGACAATATGTGTTAATGTAGAAATTATATGGTAAAAACGCGATGAAACTATTTGTTAATAATAACATACAATATGATAATATATCTAAAATTCAAAATATAGTTTTGACTATATAGCAAATTGTTTTTCATTATGCAGGCCACTCTCTAGAGCTTCCTAAAATATACTGCAGCGCAATCTCTGCGCACAATCTGGAACTAATTTGATAACGCCAACCAAATGACTGCATACTGAATAACTTTGCCGAAGACGGCTACCCTCAAGAGCTTCATTTGGCAAAAATAAACTGCAGCGCCATCTCTGTGGTAAAATCTACTAACATGATAATTACAAAAGACGACATATTACATACCTAAAAACTATGCATGAGATGACAACTCTCTCAAGCTTCATATGACAAACATAGACTACAGTTCCATCTCTGCTGAAAGATCTGGAACTTATATGATGTTATCAAAAGACAACAAATGACATTCTAAGAAACTTTGCAGAAAACGGCAACTCTATATAGCGTCATTTAAATGTAAGATAGACTGCGGCGCCATCTCGGACTAATATGATAATCTCACAAGAAAACAAACGGCATACTGAGAAACTTTGCCGAAGACGACAACGCCCTAAAGCTTCATTTGGCAAATACAGATTGCAGCGTCATCTCTGCGGCAAGATGTGGAACTAATCTGATAATGTCAAAAGATGGCAATTCTCAATGCAATGCAATGCCGGCATGAATATTAACGGACGAGTAATTTTTCTCCTCGATCAATTGCAAACCGAAGCAACGAAATTATTTACAATCATTCATACAACCTAGCTAAAACTAGCATTCTAAACATACATATTCAATAGATATCGCCGAAAATTAGAACTGTGAAGTGTGAAAAAATGTAATTTCAGCTGCGTAGCTCGGCAACGGCAGCGGAAGAGCTCAATCTGACTAAACCTGCTTGTCGGATAGGAAACTGATTAGATCCAAGTTGATTCCAATTGTAAATATCAATGTCATTTGCGACAACTGTCAAACTTGCCTTTTCCGTCCACATTGCGCTTGGGCCTTTGTTATGCCGAAAACACGCGTAAATGAACAGCTGTTAAATTAAATTATTGAACCTTTCTGGCAAAGCAGCTTTAGGAGAAATCTTGTTTACAGGTATCCCTTTAAATATGGGTTTGATTATACTAACCTATTGCCTTCCTAATAATTTCTATGTAAAAATGATACGCGCATCGAAAGCTTTAAATTTATATCTGTGAAATTGCATTTAGAACACAAGTTGAGAGCAGTCAATATGCCCATTGCGATACATGTATAGAAAGAGGAAGAACGAAGAACATATTCGGAGAATTGATTTGGAACAAACTGATTGAGAAATCCGTTCAGATAGTAATGGTTTTCCTTCAGATTATAGCAAGATTTGAATCTATCCATTACACTAGCTTACAGCATTTATGAACTCAGTAAGCTGATCATCATTTCTAATGTGAAATTTTATGCAGAGTTGAAAAAAGCCGTCAAACAAATTAGAGTAGAACAGTTTTCGAGGTATGGATAAAAGTTGATCTTTTAATAAATGAACAAAAAACCATTTACTTAAAATAGAAAATCTTCAACGCATGTGATCCAATTTCAAATATTTTGTCATCAAATAAAACATTTAATTTAATTTAATTTAATTTTATTTAACACTGATCTTCTGAACATTGCAATATTCTAGGAGTAATAATTTCGACGCTATTTGTAAGTATATATAATTTCTAGTGATTTTTTTAGAGATTTGTAAAAAATATTGTGCAAAACAAATGATTAACTCCAAAATAACGTCAACAAAAAAAATATTGCATATGTAGCTTAAGAAAAGAAAAAACGAAGAAAATTAGGGCTCAATGGTGAAAATCGGTTGAAAAATGAGGAAGATATGCTGGTTTTTGGAAAAAGTGCAGAAATGCGGGAAAAAACAGAAACACGAAAGAAATACGCCCATCTATCTCTCTCTCTCACACACACGCGCGCACACATACACACACGGTTTTTTTCTTGAGTTCTATAGAGTTTTGCAAGATGACGACACTAGTGAACGTGTGGTTCATCCTGATGAATGGAATTCAGTTTTTACAGGTATTCGTGGTTTGTTTGTTTTCGAATTCAAACAGATGAAATAAACAAACCACGGACACCTGTCAAAAGAAATTCATCCGATTCATTTTGCGAGGTTATGTTAGGTTGGTGTTAAACTCAATAGGCAAATTTCTTTAAAATAAGTTTATTAAAACTGAAAAATGATTCAGACTTGATCTTCGTCGTTTGTGCGTCGTTTTGGTTTCTCTAACTAGAAACCAACAGTACACACCCAGCAATGATTCGTCCCAAAAGTCTTGATATCGTCGTTCTATTTGCTTCATTTGATGGTGGAATCGTTCACCGTGCTCATCACTTTCGTCACCAAGATTCGATGGGGAGAAATCCAAATGTGAGTGGAAGAAATTGATTTTCAATGACATGTTCACACCTATAGTCATGAAGAGGAAGGAGCTATAAACTATGTATATGGGTAACATGGGTAACTTGATGAGTTATTTTTAGATTTAACTCTGTGGTCACCTGACAACGTCATCGAGTAAACCCCACGCACACCCAAACCAATTACCGGAAGCATGATTGAAAAGTAAGATAACGAAATTGCAAAGCACACATGCAGCACATTACCGAGATATGACAGAAATTTCCAATCCCCATCAACCCGCTCATAATAGGCAATGGCTAATTACCGTCCCCCCTTTTCCCACCCCTCCGCACCAACGTTCAGTAAGCAATAATTAATTACAGAATACCATCATCATCATCATCGTCATAATCGTCCACTTCGCGCACCTTACCAACGACGGCCACATTCGAAGAATGACAAACGGGAAAAAAACAACAGAATAATCGCGAGGTGACAAATAGAAATCATCTAATTCATATTGAATAAGGCCACTCGCTGGGAGCTGGCAACACAAAGACCACCTAGGAATAATAATGGAAACACATTAAACATCACAAATGGCCATCCTATTATCGATAAACATATATTCCGATTTTAATAATCGCAATAAAGCAGACGTTTTTAAAATTGTTATTGAAATCAATTTCTCTCTTCCGAACGCCCGACTTTCCTGCCACCACAATGCCCTCCACATAATGGGATATCGCACACAAGTGACAAAGAGTGTGCGGTCAATAATGACGGACAGTTGATGAGTATTGACTACTTTGTTTTTTTTTTTTGTTCTCGTGCCCGATGACCTCCCCCGCCCCGAACGCAGTAGGCAAGCAAATTGTGCAACAATTTAAATCTGCTCATTTTCATTTGCAGCTTTATCATTTAATTAAATAATCATAAAAATGAATACGAATCAGTGCGTTATCTTTGCCAGTGAAATGAGCCGAGGGGATCATTATCGTTATTAATGGTAATAGATCGGTTGATTTTAATATTCCGATTTTTCACCGATGCCAATTGTCGGGTTAAATCGATTTGGATGCAAATCTGTTGTGAACATGTTCGGCGAAGATATGTGGTGCAGATCCGAACCACACGGAAGATAGTGTCCAGGTGGTATGGGTGGATGTCCTCTGCAAGGAACAACTATCCAAAAGCTATTTGCATACTTTACGCCCCTTGGACAATGCTCGGATTTTCTGCCACCCCTCCGCCCGCCCTTATATGTACATTCTTGCGTACCTTCTTCCATACTCGGCCACTCAACAACAGAACAGAAAGGACTGTTTAGCATTTATAAATTGTAATGATTTGTTTTATTTCTACAAGAAGAGAAGCATCTCGAAATTTATTCCTCACAGTATGATAAATTGTATATACTTTGCCAAAGAATTTACATAGCCGGTATTCAAAAATTAATTATAATTATTCTGAATATCTTTCCTATTGCTCTACCACTTTCTTGGTTGTACCTCTCTGTCTTGGCCATTAGGTTGATATAAGTCAGAGTTTGAGTGCGGGAAAGGCAGTGGTCACGGGAAGTTTAGATGGGCTCTAGTAGTTTACTAGCATTTGCTTGTACGTGATGCCAGTATTTCGGGAATGATGGAACAGAGGATCTTTGCAGCATATAATTTAATTCTTTCGAGTCCTTGAATATCTGTGACAATAAATTCTGAGTGGGGGTGAGTGTGGATTGCGCTAGCTTAGAAGCGGAATATTTGTAAATTTTCACCAATTTGTCACTTATCGTTACTCATAATTTACGTTGCGAATGGAATTTTTAACGCCATAAAAGGTCAATACTTCTTGCACCTTATTTTTTAAATTAATAGAGTTTATGAAATTTCAAGATGAATCGATTATAGATGGTAAAAAAACATTTCATGTGTACACCACTTAACAGCATCCTGACTAAAGATCGGGTTGAAAAATTAATAGGGTAGGGAACGTCTTTATCAGAGTTGACTGATTTTATCAGTTGTTGAGAAATAGGTCTAAAACTCCAATATTTTCCAAATTCTTTAACATTCAATGAAACGAACAAAAGCTCAATCTGTCGGACTAGCGATTCGATGGATAAATCATGATTTATTAACAATTCTTTACTGTCATTTTGAAGATTGAAAATACATAATCTAGAAAATCATCAATTTCCGACCTGCTGAAGAGGTTCGCTCAAATTTTACCTTTGTGTATTTTCCCTAGCAGCACACTTGTTACAAATTGGTTGAAGTAACTTGAATGTGACTCAATTAGGTCACAATCAAGTTGCTGCAACTAATAATGGTGATTTTGTGTTACTTGAGTTGCAATTGTTCATCAGTTCCTTCTCATATCTAGGCTTGTTGCCAGAATGTTATGTTGAACATTGAGTTAAATTTATTTCATATTTAGATGATCTTGTTGTCTTGATCTTTCATGTTGCTTCCAGTCATTTGAGGTTGATCTATGCTTATGATTAAATTGTCCATCATCTGGCACTATTAAATGCAATAAAAAAATGTACTCAACGATAAACAATGCTTCGCTGTTGCGCGGCCGCTATGGCGTCACTGTTGCTTTTGAGAGAGCTCATGTTTCCTCTCTTCTTGTTTACCATGGATATAGCGCACCGGTATTGTAAACGAAGCATCTTGTTTGTCGTCACAGTCGCTTTGTCTAACATTTCCGGGAGAGTAAATGAAATAAGTAATACACATTGCCAATCTAAAGATGTGACTAAAACTAAAAGTGTGGTCGTGTACGTCTGTCTCACAACCTGCTAATTTGTGTCTGTCTCACAACCTGAGTTTGTGATCGTAAAAATCAAGACGTTTTGGATGATTGTTTTCGAGAGCGGATGGGTAAAACGAAGGAGCGGATTGAGGAAATTCACGTTTGCAGCAAATTGTGAACTGATCTATTTCAGTTCGCCTTCGCATACATGCACGGAACCGCACTTATACAATATTTGTTAGATTATGTACGGATTATGAAGCTGAAGAAAACATTTCCTTGATTGGAAAGCAATCTGCTTGCTTTTAATAAGTCCCTGCAATTGGGAATTTTACTCCATGGCTACGAAATTGTTTGAGTCTAAGGCTCATTTCTGAAGGTATGATCCGATAGATCTGGAGTAAGCAAGGGGATTAATGTCTTAATATTGTTAGTTCTAATTATATATTACATACAGCTTCATCAAATGTCTCAGGTGCTGACTAAACTGCTCAAAACCCGTCCCGTACCCTATGTAATGTGAAGCAAAACCGCAAAACTGTATTATCAAATTTGAAAGTCTTATTTCAGTTACGTTGTGGGCTTCAAATGGTGAGTTGACAACTGGAGGGTGCGACTGAAGATCGTGTAACAATAAATGTATACCTTTACATGTAAATATATCATATTCCATTGGCATTTTTTGGCATTCAATTCTCTATTATAAATCATTTCAGTACGCTTTGGAAACATTTGGATTTCTAAACCATTTATCTCAAGAGCTTGAAGTAACATCCAAGGCATACCTAGCATACCTAGTAACATCAAAGGCATAAAAGAATGTAGGATCATATTTAAATATTTTTTAGTCGTATTATGATTAGATAGGGTAACGGGATGTAATGTTAGCTCTAGCTCCTTGATTCGATCTATGTACCAAATATGTAATTATTTCGGCGATAATCAACAAAATCATGTTGCTATCAGGATGACCGATCTATTTCAAAGCAATTGAGACATAATTAATGAATTTATAATTGTTCACTTTCGCGTAATTTTCGATTTCCTCAACTTTTCAGACACAATGCTTTTACTGGTTAAGCTGAACAGATTGTCTACACGCTCTTCGATTGATCTAAATTTGCCGAAATTGAACCTTTAAACCGAATAATGAAGCAAAGATGTACAGAAAATAGTCACACGTTATAAACTAACAGGTCACATAGATAAAATAACAATTATTTAACATGAAAACCATAGACCCAATGTTATGAACATATTTTTTTCTAGGTTCCCAATTATGGCCTGTCTTATGGAAAGCGTAGTAAAAATGTTGTTATTGGTAATATTTACAATACAAATGTCTGAGTTTTATTAGAATGTTTTTCATATGGCTCATCTTAACACAAACTTAAGGAACAAAATCTGTGTAGAGCGAATAATAATGTTTTGGTTGCGGAATGACCGCTAATTCATATGTTAAAATCACTTAAGTGTTTCTTAGCAGTTTAAGTACAGTTTGATTGTTAGTAAAAAATTTTGTTGGGTAGAGCGAATACAGCTGGGAACGCCTTGAATCAGAAAATTGGCAAAAAGCGTACATAGCCAACATTCAATAACAAATCTATTGAATGGGACGAATTTGCATCCATGAATAGACCCAATTTGGTGCCTATAGACCGCCATTAAATCCATATCCATCGAATGTTTCTGACTTTATAAAAAGAGTTGTGTAACTTTTCGTGATACATACTACCAGATGGCTTATTGAACATATCTTAGCAAGTGTATAGCTAGTTAAATTTTGCTTCCAGCTGAAAAACTTTATGAGTTATGATAAAAATGTAATCGATTGTTGCATACTAGGCTGAGTCAAGGGACACATACCCTATTCCATTTATTTCAGAAGTCATCAAACCCGGCTCTTCGATCACTCCAATTGAGGAGTCCTAGTAAAGCTAAAGTGGGGTTAAACATCGTAGTATCTAAAGCATAAATTGAAAGTAACTGTCTGGCTATTTGTTAAACTTTATGGAATTGATCAGTCATTATTGGCGATTTTCTGCTCTTTTTATCACCAATTACTTTGCTGAAATAGCTCAAAAAACCATTCTTCATGAGCGCCATCTACAAAGTTTAACCTCACTTTTGAGTTACCTGGATTCCATTGCTGTTTATGAAGTATAACATTGAAATTTTATCTTTGATATTTGGACTGTTCTGTTTTCAGTTTTTCCATGACTAGTAAGATGTTAATACATACTTAATTTTTTTTCTTTTTTCAGCTAGAATCCAGTAAATTTCAGATATGTTTTTTACATACGTTTTATATGGTGGCGATGTGTATTCAGGTATGTTCAATGAATCTTTTAGAGGGTCAACAATCATTATCTAATAACGTTTTGATACTCTTTTTTTTCTTAGCGGTATGAAAAATCTACATACAGACTCTTAAAGAACTCATGAGTTGAGGATGAGGGAGCCAACTTCTCGACCCACTAAAAACCCACCCGTGCCTCTAGCCTTGGTCCCACCCCCCCTGAACCACCTTTTAGTATTACTTCGGTTAGGGGGCTATTGTGTGTTATGCACCCGCTTATGTCTAAATGCGTAGGGCTTTATTAGTTAGTTGATCCCTCTGACCTGTCGCTGGTCATTTCGCCACTTGTTCTGTAAATCCAAGACAATCTGGGAGGCCGCCGTTTTTACCGCGTCCTGTTTTTTAAGTGTCCTGTTCTTGACACACTCGCTGGACAAGATTGTCCGGAATAGTGTCCCAGCCGCTTACGGCCATCCCGTCTATGAAGCGAGCACAAACGAAGAACACATGTTCTGCAGAGACCTTTCTGGACATGGTTGCGTCGCACACTCGTGTCAGAATTGATACGACACCACGAGGATTTTGGGTATCGCTCAATCTCTGTTTCCGCTCAAGCGGCTCTTTAATTACTTCTTTATCGAAGTACGACGTCCTCCATCTGCGGACGAACGGAGTGGGTGCTCCTCCCTTTGCGCGCTGCTAGGCGCTGTGAGTGATGTTATAGTGAACCGCCAGGGGATCGCTATGAGTGTAGCCATCCTCCACTCTCCAGTTGTTCAACAGCCCAGGACTGCAGAACGTCATGTCAATAATCGATTCCACTCCGTTTCTTTGGTAGGTACTATTAGTACCTACGTTGGCCAGGCCTACGTTGAGCCTGCGCCAGGCCCTCAGCAATATGTGGCCCCTTGGGTTGGAGAGGCGGCTGCTCCACTCTAACGCCCAGGCGTTGAAGTCACCCGATACTACCAGCGGGCTACGACCACTTAGCTCCGTTGTCATCCGATCGACCATTTGTCAGAACTGCTCAATCGGCCATCTCGGAGGCGCATAGCAGCTACAAATGAACATTCCGTTCACTTTTGCGACCGCGAAGCCCTCGTTTGAGGTGGGCACAACCTCTTGGACTGGGAACTTGCCTGTCATCCATAATACCGCCATATTAGACCTATCCGCTACCCAGTTTCCGCTACCGGCGGGGATTCGGTATAGGTCGGGTATTATTGTGATATCCGTTCTTGACTCGCGAACTGCCTGACACAGTAGTTGTTGAGCCGCCTCACAGTGGTTTAGATTCAATTGGAGTACCCACACTGTGTTTAGCTTTTTGGTTTACCCTTGTAGGCCGAGCACTTGAGGCCGTGCTTGTCGCAGCACGCCTTGGGATTTCCTATGGTTGTTGTGAAAACCCGTTGTGATGTCCGTGGAGATTTCGCCAGCTTCTGTGATCTCGTTCAAGTTTTTACATAGGAGAGTCACTAACGTGGCTCGGGCAAGTACTTCCACTGCCGCTCCTAGGGCCTGTTCGGCCAGCTTTTTGTATGCTGGACCCTTCAGATTAGTGTCCGTCTTAAGTTCTAGGATTATGCGAGCTAGGTGCGAGTGCGGCGGATACTCCGCACGCCAGCGCCCAGATCCACGAGCTTAGTGTCACCGCCCATCGCCTGAGGACCTTGGAGTATGAGGGCCTAACCGCGGTTACGCTTTCGAGCCAGAGTTTGGTTCGCTTTTTCTTTCTGGGGTCTATCTCCCTTTTTCCAGACCTTGGTTTTCCTGCCTCTGGAAGGGTCATCGCTCGTTCCTCTTTTGTTGTCCCGTTCACTACTGGGCCTTACCGGCCGTGTTCATAACCGGCCCCCCGGTTGGGCGACTCTTAGCGCGTGGGACTTCACGCACCACCGAGTGTTGTTGGCGCTATTGGCGCCTTTGCCGCCTGCGCCGCCATTGCCACCGTTGCCTTTATGCCAGCCTTGGTGCCAAATGCAATGCGTGCACAAAGTGGTTCGATGACTTCTAGTACTCCTGATCATATTACGCTTATGCAATTGCACATCCGTTGTCAGGCGTTCGTTCATTGCAAAGGAACATCTGTCGCGTTGTCGTCAGGTGCACAAGTCGTTAATCGCCTTCTCCACATTCTCTCACTCTCTTCTCATGCTCTCTCCTAACAATAACGATCACGATTGATGATCGTTTACATATGACTCCAAGTGCCTCCCGTAGGAAAAACTGTAGAATTATTATTGATGAATAAATCTAACCAGAATCGTTTCAACCTGCAAGCAGTGATAGTCTCCAATTGATTTACGAGATATCACAGTACCTGGAACATGTCACGGATTTGCCATCTCTCTGTTTGTGTTATTTCATCGGGAGCTTGCGGCTCCATGCTGTTGGTTCCCCCTTCAACCACGTGAAGTAGTCGCCATAGTGATCCCATAGTTGTCTATGCAAGCGATCAGGAAGGCCATGCTAGGGTTGACGCGGGCCTTCATGGGGACACCGCATTCAGAGCCTGATCGGCGTAGGACAGGATCGACATCTGAGCCTACTCCCACCCGGCTAGCAAAGCCGGTCGGTGAAGATGGAACGTACTGAAGGCCTGCCAGGGTTTTAGTGCGACGGAGACAGACTATGTCGCTTGAAACTTCGCCATTCCTGTAAGTGTCACCCGACAGTACTAAGGGAGACGACATAGGTACCAGCCTGAAATCGTGGTACCGTAGAAAGATTCCGTAAATCAACCAGTTTCCGAAATTGGAGTTTTACTAACATTGACCCCAATGCACCGTGTGACGCACCCTCTATAGTTCGTTTAGCCGTTACGTTCCTTTATCCGTTAAAGGGGACTTAACGTTTCAAAGGTGCCAAGGTGTAGGGGTTTTTGGTGCCGCGGAAAGTTCTTATGATAGAAATAGTGTATGGGGGGCTCCCATACAAATGAAACACTAATTTCTGCATAACTCGAGAACCAATCAAGCAAATGGAACCAAATTTGGCATGTGGAAGTTTTTGAAGGCAAGAAATGATTTAATGGTGGTTTGAGATGCCACCAAATTCATAAATGGTAGAGGGGGGTGGGGAGAGGTAACATACGAATAAAACACAAGTTTCTGCATAATTCGAGAAGTAATCAAGCAATTGCAAACAAATTTGGCAGGTGGTTGTGGTTTGTCATTATTTGAGAGACTTTCAGCCACGCAGTTGGAGGTTTTTGAATGCAAGAAATGTTTCTTAGATGACTGGAGACCCCTCCCCTTTCTGAAAGGGGGGGGGGGCTTCCATACGAATGAAACACATATTTCTGCATAACTCGAGAACTAATCAAGCAAATGGAACCAGCAAATTAAAGCAAGAATTGTTTCAATGGTGTTTTAAGACCCCTCCGTCCTCTGAAAAGAGATAAGGGGGGAGTTTTATTCCATACAAATAAAACACAAATTTCTGCATAATTCTAGGAATAATTAACCGAATGGAAACCAATTTGGCAGATGACGGATTTTGAAGGCAAAACATGTTTCTATGGTGGTTTGAGACCCCTCCTCTCTTTGGAAGAGAAAGACTCTTTGACAAATTAAATACAAATTTCTGCTGGAACCAAACTTAGCAGGTGGAGGTTTATGGACGTAAAGAATGTTTCTAGGGTGACTTGAAATCCCTCCCCTAATAAAAAAATATTGGGCAATCGTAAAGAGTTGGAAGTGAAAAAAAGTTCAACACAAATCGGCGTTCAGCATCAAAAAGGTGGATATAGCAGCGGTACAAAACTTCATGGAAGGTGTGAAACGTAAAGCCCGACCGTTCGCATTTCGAAAATCGGAAGCCTAATCAAATAATTTTCGTGTGTTTTGTAGACGATAAACTTCAAAAGGAAAAAACGATTGATCATTTATATAACATACTAAACAGTATGCACTTAGGCTTTGTGCACAAATTACGTAACGTATGAAGGGGGGCAGGGGGATTGAGCAACCGTTACTTATTGTGACATATGGGGGAGGAGGGGTTTTAAAATCGTTACGTAACAAAATAATCAATTTGAAAGAAAAAAAATCAAAAGGTAATAATCAATTTGCATTATTAAAATTTCATGATTCATCCAAGATTGACTAACAATATTGGATTTGTTAAGAAATTTTGTTGTTTCAAATAAAGGATTGCATTAAACTTTAATAATGTGTGGTTTGATATAATACACAAGCAATGTTGATTCTAATAATTGCGTTCAATCACCCAATATTCCTCTGCGTGTAGCCTACATCAAATGCACTTGTTACTACGTCTGTTATTCTATGTTTCTGCTTATTATATTATAATAATTGCAATAGGTTTATATTATGCTGTTGCAATCTTTTTACTAAATGTAAGTTATATGAATAAAACTTTGAACTTTTTTTGTAATACTTTTAATAATTTAAAGACATTTAAGTAAACTTGATGAAGTAATATTTTTAACCGTTTTAAAAACATCCAGTAACCTGAATAGATGCAGTACAATGAGTGCAATGTTTTTCGTAATCTTCATAATAGCTTGAAGTTACTTAAATGATATTAATTGAGTAATGTTCAAGTTACCAAAATGAGAATTAAACATAAAAACAACATCAATAACATTTTTTGTGATGATTTTATCACAATTGAGAAAAAGGGGGGGCTCCGTGAGCATTACGTAATTAAAGGGGGGAGTCTAGACACGTGTTACTGATTGTTACATAGGGGGGTCCAAATCCCGTTTTTGCGTTACGTAATTTGTGCACAAAGCCTTAATCATATATGACAAATTTTTGACCGTTCCACCCTTTAAAGCGTATAAAATGTCAAAGTGTATGTTAAAGAAGAGATGAATTGCAATAAATTTTATCTAAATTTAAATTGTATTCAAATAATGACAAACAATGAAAAAACAACTGAATAACACTTTTTCACCTAATACACAGAAACAAAAGCGTTCACAAAAATGAAAAACGGAAAAGCTTAAAACTTAAAAACACCTTTTCTACGAAGACAGTTCAATGTCTAGCAATCAAAAAACTTCAATTGAGACCTCCATCATATGTTTCTTAATTTTTCTTAAGTAAATTATTTTCGTTTCATTAGCCATGTCAAATCCAACCACATTCCAGTAAATTTGGCAACTACTTTCCAGGCCTAAGACAATGATGCTAATATTTCGAAAGACCCAACCGAGTACATACCATAACATCCCTGCTAAGAGAAGCACCTTGCCCGCCACCCACAACTTGCTAGCCTAACCGAACGAACCTATATCCTGAAAAACTGGACGGCTGCTATTATCATTATAAGCAAGTGAGATAGCAGACTATGTACCGGCGGAACAACGGAAGGGGGGCCGGACCAAGCGGGCTAGTTAGAAACTAGTTGTGAGGGTGAAATCTTCCCGTCGGTCGGTCGAAACTCGAACATCGACACAGAGGCGAAAGCGTATCCTTTGCCGGTACTACTTTGGCATTGTTGTTGGTGTTTTTGTTTATAATTGTGAACCACGTCGCAACCGTTCCCAACCTACTAAATATGACGCCGGTTCCGAGGAGCTCGTCGAACCACTTGGAGATATAATGTATGTGAGTGATGCTGTATAATATCTGTCCGCATAGCGTGCTTGGCAAGGTTGATGCTCTTCACCAAGAATCAACGGTGAAAAACTGAAATTTGAATTTTCCTCCAGCACGGTGCTGGGCGGACTGAGCTGGGATGAGGTGGACTTCGGTGATGGAAAAGACAATTTAAATGAGATGTACGTGTACACAAGTCTAGAGGAAGATAGAGAGTTAGAGAAGGGTCACCCGTAAGATGCTGGTTGATGAATTGAGAGCCGTAAAGGGATCATTTCAGATTTGATGGTTTCTTTGGAAGAAGCGATGGTAGGATGTCCTTTTGGAACAGGCGATGTTTCTTGTTATAGTTTTTGTTGATTATACAAACGTTAAGAACACTTTTTTTTCACCAGTTTTTCAAAAATTACTATGCCGTAATGAAAACACTTCTGAAATCAATCTCCTCGTTCCACCTCTATCACTATCACCATCACAATTTGTGCATTTTCGTCATACACAAAATCAAATGCATCACCCCTTTTTCTCGAGAAAAGAAAAATAACTAGGCTGGACTGCAAGAGTGCACTAGCAAACGAGTATTATAATAACTGAATTTGAATTATACGAAATGAAAATCTCCAACATCTCCAATCTCCAGCCGGAGAAACAACCTCCTTCCCTTTCTAAATTTGTGTAGCTAACCATTACTCTCCAGTCCAAACCAGTTCAGGCTTTTCCTGCCCGAGCGCCGATCGTCATCTTTGGTAGCAGCGGCTGCCAGTATCGTCGTAGAACAAAGCGAGCAGGGAGGGAAGTTGGCCGGAGTTAATCCCAGTGTCCCTTCCATTGCGCCTGGCTTGTTGCCTTTCCCCCTCCCCACATGGTTTCACCGAAGGAGCGAGGTGTGTGTAAAGTATAACATCTATGCAATCCAGCCAGAGCCATCCTGCTACCGATGCTGCCAGGGCATTCGTTTCGAGTACATGTGTCTCTGACGCTACTTCCCTGGACCGGTTCAAGTCCGTCAATATAGTCCGGATAGTTTTCTGTGACTCTTGTACATGCATCTATCTCCAGCAGCCGCAGCAGCAGCAGCAGAAAGCATCCCCACAAACACCCTCAAAATTCTATTAAACTGTACACCACATTAGCATATTCTAATTTTGTACTCTCTGAATTTGAATATAATTAATTAATTAAAATAGATTTACAATTCTGTGGTCGAGGCTGAGAACTTGCTATGTGCTCTTCTGCCTACGGTATAGAAGGAAGGAACACACTCACTCACTCATATACAATCGTGAACCAGGAGAAGAGTTTGGCGCTTTCTGATGCTGATGCCGGTAGTTGTTGCTCTTGGACATCAGTTGCGAGAAGAAACCCGAGTGAAGGGGTTATAACAAGATGGTTGCAAATTCGAGTATCAGATTAACATTTTTGAATCGCTGAAGGGTGATTGAACAGACAAAATAACACAAAAGATAGCAAATAATTACTCGTAGGACATCAAAATATTTAATAGTTATAATATCATTGAATTCATCTCTAACACAAATTCTGTGATTTGAACAAATTTTCTTGAAATAATTCTATTTGTTTAAATAGCAAATAATTCTATTTGATTAAATTCTAGCAAAGGTAAATACCAAAGAGATATCACATATATATCAAGTTTTGTTATCTGCGTAATCTTTTAAGACTTAGCTGTTATCGAATAACAAATTTAGTTATCAACATCGTCATATTTTGTAATGATTTGTTATGATTGTTTCTAGAATATTTTGAACGAACGTTATCAGTTACATGTAAAATTATGAATATGACGAGCATGTTATGGATGCTTTTCACCAGAATAGCTCATAGTCGATTGTCGGCTTAATTTTGCATAACTGATATCGTATTTCAAGTGCACGGAAAGAGCTCGGTCCGAGAAGTTTCAGGTGGTAATAATGAGTGCTTATCGGTTGATTTCTTAAGCGATTTATAATAAATCATTTTTATTAAGTAGCTAGTGATATGCCGCAGAAAATCTAGAAAAGCTTACCAAACTCGCGGACATTATCCCCATCAATCTGTCAGAGCATTACTCACTGAATAACCCAACAAACATCGGTGTTAAATTAGAGCTTGTTCAAGCAAATTTGGAGAAGCTATTCAGCTGTTTCTTCTAGAATAGCTGAATAGCTTCTCCAAATTTGTTTGAACAAGCTCTAATTCAACACCGATGTTTGTTGGGAAGTGCCGCGTCATCGCATCATGCAGCGAAGTATTGGATGAAGAATATAAGGTGATAGAAAAAGAATTGAAGTCGCAAGGGGTAATCGGAGTACGCAGGTGCATGAAAAAAGTTGACGACGAATTGAAAAAAAACGCTGCTCTGCAACTAACAATCAACATTCCCAATAAACCAAAAAGTGTGACAATTGCATACAATCTCCCTGGCCTAGAGGAGCATAAATTGCCTGAAATTCGGGCATATTTCACACCAAGAGGGTGGAACAGTCAAAACTTGGTCGATTCAAATATGACGTAGTTTATTTAGTCGTGCATTTCAAAAACATGAACACCCCTTTTTTTGTAGGGGTATGCCTGCGAAATGTTAACTCTATTTTGTTTTGTTTTTTCTTTTCAGTTATCAAAATGGCGTCGAAGCAAGAAGAGCAGCGTGCCAAAATTTTTAACGCGCAGAAGCAAAATCCAAATTATTCCCACACCGACCTGAAAAACTATATTATATTGTCAAATCAACCATGACGAATGTTATAAAAGCATTCAGGGAACGTCAGACGACCGCCAAGAAGCCGGGATCAGTAGGAAATTGAAACCAGGAAGCCTAAGTGACTGAAAGAATAGTGGCCAGCATTTTCAAATGCAATCCCCACCTTTCCATCAGAGATATCGGAAACAAGTTGGGAAAGTCCCACACAACACTGCAAAGAGTCAAGAAACGAGCCGGACTGTCAACATATAAGGTTACAGTGACACCAAATCGAGATGATTAGCATAACACAACAGCCTTCCTTTGCCGCGTATTTTTTAAACGAGTTTGTTGACCAAGTTTGATTGCGTCGTAATGGACGAGGAGACATACGTTAAGGCAGATTTCAAGCAACTCTCTGGTTAAGAGTTTTATACGGCTACTGGAAAAAGAAAGGTTTATGATAGGTTTGAGCAGAAAAAAATGTAAACTTCCCGAAAACATACTTCAGGCGATTTGTACCTGTGGTCTAAATAGCGAAAGTTTTGTAACAACTGCCAACCAAGATATCAATGTAAAGAAATGCTTGCAATAACGTTATTGCCTTTCCTGAAGAAACATAGTTACTCCGTTGGTCAGACCTCGCTTCTTGTCACTAAGGAGAAATGGCTCAGGAATGGTATACCGGCAATAGTGTTCAAATCGTACCCAAGGAGAAGAACTCTCTAGCCCACCGTTACTGCGCCCAATTGAAAAATATTGGGCAGTCGTTAAGAGATACCTCAAGAGAACTAAAAAAAACAGTTGAAAGTTTAAAACAGTTTAAGGAAAATTGTCGTTCAGCATCACATAAGGTGGATATAACAGTGGTACAAAACTTGATGAAAGGTGTGAAACGTAAAATCCGACAGTTCACATCTGGAAAATCGGAAGCCTAATCAAATGATTTTGCAGTATTGTGTAGACAATGAACTTCATAAAGAATTAAAGTTTGATCATTTATAAAATAAACTAATCAGTGTGCACTAAATCATGGTTGACCAATTTTTACCCTTCCACCCTTTATGCAGATCTCATCAAGTATGTTTCAAATGCGGTGAAAATGTCCATGGCAACAAGTGTTAAAAAGAATAGAAGTGTGTGAACTGCATCAACAATAACCACTGCTCAACAAGCAACAAATGCCCACTATGGGTCGACGAGATTGAGATAATGAAAGTCAAAGAAAATATGCGAATCACCTTCGAAGAGGCCCGAAGAATCTTTACTGACAGAACCTCGCAGATGTTATGAAACGAAGTCTGGAAGAAAAGTATCTGCAAGAAATGGCAAAAAAGAAGATGAACAAGAAAAATTAGTATTATCCATTTAATTCCAACTACCTTTGATTATCTTGATAGATACGCGTATTTCGTCTACAATGTGCAGTCAAGTCGAGTAATTAGTACGAGACACTGAAGAAGTCTGCACATTGTAGACGAAATACGCGTATCTGTCAAGATAAGCAAAGGTAGTTGGAATTAAATGGAAAATACTAATTTTTCTTCTAATTTCTAGTAACAGGTATTCCACTAAACAGCTCAAACCCTCTAGAATTCAAGATGAACAAATAAATCACCTTCCGGAGCTCTTGGAAGCCAGTCTGAAAAGAGAACAAGAAATCAGCAACACGATTTCTTGTTCTTCGTGGCAAACGAATTCCGCGAACAAAAATCTACATTTAAGTAAAAGTTGAAAAATGTCTGAGAGCCTTTATCGTAGCTTAGCCAAGCTTAGCTTTTTTCTGTTCAGGACATAAACCACTGCGACCAGTAATTTGGTCTATTATAGTATATCCCGTATTTTTTGTGTAGTGCATGTCGAGTTACTTCATCACTATTGAGAAATTATGAAGTATTCGGTGTTGTTACAGTTGTCACTGTTTGTTTTGTTGGCAATGAATCGAGTTTTATTGAAAATTTCCGCTATTTAAACCATTTGTAAGTGATAGCACTCTTTTCAGTCAAACCCGGATTCATTTCAAACAAAACAAACAATGACTCCGATACTGATCATGCATGAGAACCCTAGTCATAACCAATTCATACTATAGAGCATCAAATAGAAAATGAGAATTCACACAAATGAATACTAACCATGTTTTACTTATTTCAAGCTCATCCTCGATGGCGCAATCCGAGTATTGACGCTTTTCACAAGACATAAAATGTAATAAGGACTATTATACGTTCCTTTGACTACAAAAACAAATATGTTCCCAAGTATGAATTAACACGGACTAGGGTTTGGTGGTAGATCTGATACTCCGTAACAAACCACGAAAAAATGATTTACCAGCGTTACGGGTCTAAGCTTAGCTTAGCTTGACAAACTCCACGTATCAATGGATGCTAAGGCTTGTTCCCGACTAAATCTGGACAGATTAAATTTGGAATAACAAAAATTTGCTGTTACTTCAATCCAAGATGCATTTTTAACTCATTTAGTTGTGCATTATTAGTCATCTTAAAATTAATTATAATTAATTAACTAGACTTCATGAAGAAACTACGCACTTGTGCGTTTTCTCCAGCCATAAAGGTCTGTACAGACTTGTCTGCAATCGATTTAGCTGCTTTTGTCCAAGATTTTCGAAATTTATCTACATTTGTAGCTTGTTGTTTATATTGAGAAAGTTTACTCTTCCCAAAAGCCCAAAACCGCGCGATAGGTCGCAACTCCAGGCAGTTAGGTGGTTTCACCTCTTCCGGTACAACATGGACTCCATTCGTTTGATACCATTCCAAACATCTTTGGATACCATTTCAAAACATCTTTGGCGTAGTGACAAGATGCCAAATCATGCCAGAATAGCAAACCAAATATTTTTTGGGAAACTTGGCCTTTTTCTTCGTCCTGAAATGCACCCTTCACCGTTCCGTTGCATGACAGTATAAGAAGACATTCCGGGAAGCTTCTTAAAGTCTTCCAGCACATGAGTTTCATGGTCCATTATCACGCAGAAAAACTTTGTCAAATATTCGCGATACATCTTGCGAGCGCAGCTTTTAGCCGTCACATTCTGTTTATCATTGCGGTTCGGTACAGTTTTCACCTTGAACGATTGAATTATATTTGATGTAAGTTCAAAATAAAGTGATATAGGGGCGAAATGGAAAATAATTACCTACCTCACTCCTAGTTATTGAGAGCACTTATCACCTCTCAATTATCTGAAACCTCTTTGCGGGTCCAACTGTTTAGCGATCTGCTTCCTTCAATGCATCCAGGAGATCTAAACGATTCCTCCTTCGGCTTTTAGTCTCCTCACCTAATTCCTTGTCCGATTGCAATAAGTCCGAATCACAAGGTTGATATTCGGAATAGGTTGGAATAGGCTTACGATCAATGCAGGCTGCTTAATTGCTTTTCTCTCATCTGACAGGTATTCAATAACGAACACAAACACCACACACATTGAGGTACAAACAAATCTTCTATAAATACTCGCAAAATACTCGTCTCAGATCCGTTAGCGGAAAAAAAGCAACCCGGAAACGGGCTGAAAAAGAGTACGACTCGCTCGTAAGTTATACGCAAAAAATAGAAAATACCATGAAACTGAAAAAGTCGTCACAGAAAATGCAACAAAAAATCTGACAAAGATGCAACCAGAATTGGACCAGGACTACCATATGAGCAACGAAGATGCAACACTATCTGCGGACTTCTCGGACTCTAATTTAGAAATCGCTAAACATTGCAAAATATCAAATTATGGCCGAAATCATTCAAAGGAACTGCAATGGACTCAGGAGTCAATGTCTTGAGTTACAATTACTGATTAATAAATACAGCCCATCACTTATAACCTTGCAGGAAACTAGGACTAACAATACAAACGAATATTCGATCCCCGGATATCTTCCCCCCTTCTGCCACATAATTTCGGGTAAGGGTGGAATCGCCATTGCTGTCAAACACAAAGTAATATACTCGAAAAATGATCGAAATTGTAATACAAGAACGCGAATTTATAACCCTCAATGATGGTACCCCAACATTTACACATACCTATCGACCTAATTTTCTGTTCAGCTGAATTAGCGAACAAACTCAATTGAGTTATCTCCGAAGATCAACACGGTAGCTATCAGTTTCCAATCATGATTAGAGCTACATCCCCTCCGGAAAAATCTCGACCTACCAGATGTAAACTACAGGAAGCAAACTGGAACCAGTTTGAAGGTAAGCTAGAAGAAACAAACCAATCATATAACATAGAAAAACTTACCTCCGCTCAATTTCAAACCACTTCTCCTCTTCCATTTTCATAGCCTGCCGTGCTCTAACGGAACTATCAATATTGATCAAAATTGATGTCCACTCCTGGAGCGTTATGGTGATGAGAAATTATTCCCTTCTTAAATAACATCATCATAGATCGTTACTTCGCGTATGGGAGAATACAAAAATAACAATCATAATTTAAAATGATGTAGTTAATCTTAAGATATCTAACGAATATTTGTTTGATATCTCTTTTGTTATTTTAGCTGTTTACTTAGCCTGAATGATAACATTTTCAGTTTTTAAACAGAGATAATCTAATAACAGAACTTGTTATCTATTTCGTATCATCATGTACTCGGAACATAACTGAAATAGTAGTTCTGGGGAAAAGCATAATTGCATATCCATATCAATATGGACATAAAAATCCATAAACATATGGGAAATTTTCAACCTTTTTCATTCAAGTAGTAACGTTTGTCGAGAATAGCCTTTTAAAGATGATAACAGACAAAAAGAAAATGCACCAATGATGATACCCAAATTTATAATGTGATAACAGCTGAGTTCAAAATGATATCTTTGATAACATAACTTGTTACTCATATGATATCAATATGTTACTTTACTTTGCTAGGGAGTGCTTCGCCGTCCGAAGGATGAGCGATGCTGGTTGTGCAAATCATCTGGGCGAAGGTGGAGAGGGAATCAGTTAAACTCTCAAAATTATAATATTGTCTCCGACACCCGTTTAATCGGCCGTTGCTTCAGTATTGGTTGGGTAAAGATTGATGCCTGATTGAGCCTAGTAAGGTAAGACAAGGCGGGTTTGTATCATAATATGAATTCAGATAGACACTAAAACTTTACGTTGTACTGAAGGTATTATTTTATTCTAGAAGATTAAAATTTCACATCGTATTATGGATGTCATCCTCGCGTGGTGTTAACATCCATACATAGATCCCATTTAGTCTCTAGATGTCAATTCAGAAAAATGAGAAGAAAGATAAGTAAATTGCATTTAATTCCAACTACCTTTATTGCTTACAGATAAGCGTATTTCGTCTGCAATGTGCAGACTTCTTCAGTGTCGTGTACTAATACTGTACTAATACTCGACTATTGGTAGTTGGAATTAAATGGAAATTACTAATTTTTCTTCTCATTTTCTCCACTAAAAATCTCACACTCACCAGGATTGTCTCTTCAGGTTTTCCAGCCTTTCATGTTTTCTAAAGCTTGCCCTGGCCTCCAATATACTCGATACAGAAAACTCAATTGAATTCAAACAATTCCGAAGAAAGAAACCTATTACTGTTTCGTAAAATCACATTCACAAACTTCAAGAGACAGCCCAATGAGATTGTACGCAAAGGTGATGAAGGACTTTGTAGCAATGTCTAAAAAATGTTACAATCATTTGTTTCAATATTTTTGACAGTCGCAATTTGTAAAATTTATATTTGTCATGCTGCTCTGGCCATAAGCTTGTTTTATATTTGAGCTTCAGAGCTATAGAGACCATTTAAATTTCCAAACCGTGTTTCAAATTGTTCGAAAGATTTAAGGTATGCAGCGAATGGAAAGCTGGCTTCCAATGGACAAGATTGGCACGGTTTGTTAGATTATATTAAAATTGGTTGGGGGTTTTAAATGGTCCATGTTTAATCGATCTTCTTTGGACCTGTCGTATTGCTTTGTCTTCGTGTTTGTGTGCATGTTCGTGTGATACAGATTTACCATCTTTGATTATGCGTATAATATAATAATAAGTTCAAAAAATTTCATCCCTATCGGATTTGGTTATTAATTTACCTCCTTGGTAGAATTGGTTTGTTTTGAATTGAAAAATAAATTATTAAAAACAACTACCTAATCTACTATTTAAAACTAAACTACTACATACAGATTGCTTATCAGCTCATGTTCCGATATGCTACATATATTTACAAATTTGTTCTTGGTTTCACTAATTTTCATATCTATTATTTAAAGGATGTCCGCCTCACGGTGAAGGTCGGTATCCTTGTGTCGAAGGGACGGTTTAGAATCATCCTCAGCGTTCGGTTCTTCGCGGTTTGAAACTTTTCCTATGAGTTGTGCACATTTATCGCACATCGGAGCTGCGTAAAAGATCGCAGGCGCAATGATTTGTCTGTAGACTGCCAGTTTGTTCACCCCTGAGAGGCGACATCTTCGACAAATCAGGGGATATAGCGACCTAACTAAGGCAGAGCACTTGACTAACGTTCTAGCAACATGAGTCAAACAAAAAACCTAGATATGTTACTTCGGTGGACCACTCAACCCTTGTGATTATTGTACACGCCATGAAGCATTTTGTGAAGGTGTACCCATTTTATATCGTTCACTGCTGCAGATTGAATCTCCCTTACTTACATTTGAAGTCTGTGATAGGAATATACTTGTCATTTACTAAATTTACTCGGCAAAATAAAATAATAAATACAGAATAAAATAAAGAAATATTTCCGATCGATTGGTGCAAACATTTTGAAATTGTATTGAGAAACGACTGAGATATTAACGCTCAAAATCTGACCGCTTTTTCAACACTTTCTCTTCATATCTTTTATTCCAGCAATAAAAACATTAATGTCCACTCTTTGTGTCTCATGGTGATGAGCGAACATCTCCTTCTATTCACGATATTCAATTTCACTACCATATCCTAATGCGCGAACCTTCCTTTTAACACTACTCAAAAGATATTTTACAACGTTTGGACCAAATGTTTCTTTTTTTTTTTGTGTAGAATTCATTATTTTCTTCATATCTGCCTTCGATTTTACTTCCGTGCTTCCGTACTTCCGTTAACTAGACATGATTTTCCCATCGTATTCCACTGTCATTGCCATTCGGCGCGATTTGGACTTCATAAGTGATTTTTCATATGTTCATAAGCTTTCGCTGTCCGCTTGTGATCCTTTACAGTATTCGGAGATCTATTTTGGCCACACTTTTTCTTCCGATTGATGGTCAAACGTTCGTTGTACCGATTATAAACACGAGTTACCGTAGATTGCGCCATTCTCAGCTTCCTGATTATTATACGATGAGAGAGACCCAGGGGGTACGGGCATACGGAGTTTGTAAAGAGCTGTAGCCGTCTGAAGACATATTCGCCTTTTCTGCACAATGGAATCATCCGTATGCGTGGTCGTGTACAGGACGATAGCAAGTCGTTTGAAGTCAACAATCCTGGTATCCTTCCTGATAACCACCGGCTTTCGACGCTACTTATCGCAAATATCATATCGCCAACGCACATCAAGGAACGCCATCGTATCCTGAAGATTCGCTCACAGGTAAAGAAGTACAAGACGTCATGTGTCAATTGCCGTGATCTTAGAGCAAAACCAACCGTTCCGCAAATGAGAAACCTGCCACCAAGAGAACAACCCCGTTTGTGTTTCCGTTTACCAATACGGGGATTGAATATTTTGGACCATTGTCAGTAAACGTGGGTCACCGAGTTGAAAAGAGGTGGGTAGTCTTGTTTACGCGTTTGACATCGATAGCAGTACACCTCAAAGTTGTGCCTTCCTTAGACACGAGCAGCTGTATAATGGCCATCCGTTGTTTCATGTCAACCCGTGGCTTACCACAGTGCATCATGGCGGACAATGGTACCAACTTTACTGGTGCAAATTCTGAACTGAGAAAATTAGTCAAGACACTGGACCAACCCCAAATAGAAGATTAGCTCAGGGTCAGAGGTGTTCAGTGGAAATTTATTCCTCCTGGTGCTCTGCATTTTGGAGGTTGTTGGGAGCGTTTAATACGCTCGGTGAAGACTGCTCTTCGTGCCATATTACGGGACAGGCACCATACGGACTTGGTGCTGCGAACTGCGTTGTGACGTTCCAGATGATCCTCGGACCCTGAACCGATCACTCCTAAAATGTTGCTGCTTAGCCGAAACAATCCAATCCTGTTTGACCATGATTCTGACGAACGATATCTGAATTGTCGTGCTGCTTACAAAAATTCGCAGATCTATGCCGATCGTTTCTGGCGCAAATGGATTTCCTCGTATCGATCAGAGTTGATCAGAAGCAGGAAGTGGCCGGGCAACAGGAATTACCAGGAATACCATGTCGGTGACCAAATCATGATTGTGGATGAATCGTTACATCGAGGAAGTTGGCCAAAAGGAATAATAGAGAAGATTTACAAAGGTCCGGACGGGGAAATCAGAACAGTTGCGGTGCGGACATCAAAATTGACCTACACTCGACCTGTCAGCAAGGTTGTGCTGCTCCAAGCCATCAGTTCGGTTTCTTGCCCGGATAATGTTGGCGACACTGCAAGAACTGACGTCACGAGATCAGACATCGTACCACCCGTTGGCGTAACCATGGAAACAAAACAAAACATCGGAGCATCGCAGCAACCAAAGAAAAAAGAACTCGTGAAAATTTGTGACAGAAGTTAAGCTACGTTAGAAGAATCCAGATCAATTAGACAGAGCTGTAACAAAAGAGAATAAAAAACTAAAATAAAGTTTAGTAAAAGTGCTTTCTATTGCCAAATTAAAAGGAAAAACCAGTAGTTGTACTCGTGTCACTGTTCGTGCTATGGGAATACAAAAAGAGCTATATCTGACGCTCTTTTCCCAATGAATCTAGTGTCTGAACGCGGACAATATCCTATATTTTGGTCAGGTGAGCAACCGCAATAGCAACATCCGGCCATGAACGACCCGACGTGTGCTACATGTTGTGTTTTCGTGTTATGAATATATACCATGAACAATATTCATTTTCTCGCCGCAATGAAGTCATGACTAAGCCTGGTAAAAACTATGAGCTGAACTCCGGACACTGAAAACTTTATTCATGAATCTGGGAAATCATCTTTATCGACTCTGAATGTAAACAAAAAACCAAATACACCGTTAGGACTCAAAGTGTGGATATGGAGAGCTGTAATAGTACTTGGTGGACTTACTGCGCCATAGCTATTCTTGAAAAGACTCTTGACTAACGCAGTTCACAGGCAAATCAAGACTTCCTAAGTTCATGACTCGAATGTGTCATTTCAATAGTTACACCATGAATAAGAGTCATGAATTTATAAAATAAGATGAAAGTTCGTACCATGATTTTTTATTAATGAAAACAGAAACGAAATAGTGTTGTCAGAACGACAAAATATTATGATGACAGCCATGGTTGCCACATGCACAGATTAATCTAAATTGTCACAGATTTTTTTTTTCATTTTTTTCAAACAGGTAAACATTTCAGGGTTTTGAGAAAAATTGAGATTTTTTACATTTTTGGCAATTGTTTGTCCAGACAAAAACATCTAAACAAAAATAAGTACTTTTTAGGATCCATCTTCTTACCAATTCTACATTCAGTGTCCTGTTTTAATGCAAAAAGCAAAATAAAACAATTGACACTGAAATTACAGCAACGTATGATGGTCTGAAAGCCAGTTTGAGTGTGTGCCTCAAAATGATTTGTCCATAATTTTTTTTAGATGATTTTTTAAGAAAATTTAATAGAGCGTCCCAAAGCTTCCACGAAAAGTTCTGAGACATGTCCTAAGATATTCCTTTTAGCATTTCTATAGATATTCTTAGGAGTTTTTAGGCATTCTTCCAGGGATTCCATCAGGAGTTTCTTCGGGCAGATTTTCAAAACTTTCTTGTGATGAAATTTTTGGAGACATTGTGAAGTTTTGCGATTCTAAAGGGATCCCTGGAGGACACCTTAAAAAAACTAAACAAAAACTTTATGGTAGTTCCTGACGTGATTTTTGGAGAAAATTCTGATTTGTTAAAGAAATTTAGGAAGATTTTTTTGTACGAATTCCATAATCTAATATATTTAATTCTTAAATTTAAAAACTCCGCAAGCGGTTTTTGTAGTATGATATTATTTTTTTAAATTTTGTCGAGAATGTCTGCAAGGATTCTCACTTATAGTTCTCCTGAAAATACCTCAATAGTTTCTGCAATTATTCCGCTGGAGAAATATTTGTTTCAATTTTCCTCAAGAGATTGCTCCACAAGTTTCGTCAGAGTTTCCTGCAGGGATATCTACAAAAAATACTGTTCTTCCAAATTAGAAGTTTTTTTTTTTTGCATTTATTCAGTGAAGTTTTTGGAAGTACCAATTGCTCCTAAAATAGGGATTGTAGCAAGTCTTTGCAGCTTTTCCAGCATTTTCTGAGCATGCTTAATTTTAGTTTTTGGCCACCAAACTAATGCCCAAGTAACACCAAATGTTTGATTGCATACATTTTTGCTCAAATGTGACAAATGATCATGTTACCATTCCGATGATAGAAAACCTTTTCGGGTACTACTATAAAATTGAAATAGCGTGGAAGGTGGAGCCTATGAAGCATAATTTATGTTTGATAATTGTCATAAACAAAAAATTCTATGACATTAGTGTAACAAATTTCGTCGGCAAAAAAGATTTTCATTAACTAGGTTCATACTATGGACTCCAAGCTTACCAGATCGGTGTTCTTACCACTCGACATATGAGATAGACAATAGTCAGAATCCTTTTAAACCCTACAATTATCCTATTTACCAACCTTATAAAGGACTTTAATATATATTCACTTTGATAAGAAAAGCTATGGGTATTGATTTAAATTATAAAAATTGATAACGGATGTTATAACAGCAGCAATTTCATGTTATCATACAAGCATTTTCATCAATTCTGATGTTCCATCATTTCGCAACTGGAATTTTCAATATTTCATTCTAACAAAACAGAACTAGGTTCAGAGGCAAACGAGTATGTGACATAAATAGATATAGGATGTATATCTATCTTAAGGAAAGCTCAAGAACAGTCTTTTTCCGTCCAATACGGCGCTAATCAAACATACCTGACAAGTTTTTTTTTAAAGTTTGACCTCTCTCGCAAATGTTTGTTTCTTGAAGTACGGAAGACTTAAATGGATGTATTTATAAAACATAATATGCAAATAAGATGTCAGACGTAAACAAACATGTCCTGGCGGAAAAACTTCAAACACATGTATGACCAATAAATTAGTCGTCTGAATGAATCTATATTTGAATTGCATCAAACGAACACCTTCATGACAAAATTAGTCAGATCACACTGTTATAGATCTACAGCATGACACATTAAAAATAAAATTTGAATATTTATGTTTTCGGTGCTACTTGGGTGATGCATATGTTCTTCTGGGTCTTACTATAGCCATATAGATTCAATGAATCATTTAAGGTCTCAGTCCCTATTTATTACCAAATATTTTCTTAGTAAGCCATAAGGCAGTTGTAGCCTTGCTTATTATTTGATACAAATGTTACCTTCAATTAAGTTTGCTATCAACAATTACCCGCAGATTTTTGACCATTTCAAAGCGGACTATTTCCTATGCAACACAACTTGTATGAAACATGTTAAAAGTACTGTTAGATGACAAAACCAGGTAATCCATACAAGTGTATAATACTTTATTTCGTACTTTAACATCAAGTAAAAAGCACAAAAAATGAAACCTTTTGAAACATAAAATAGATAAAAAAAATCATTCCAATACAAAGATATAACAACGCCAACCGTGGGATTTGCACACTAGTCCTCGGTGTGAAAGGTTTGTAGCATCTTTACTAAGCCAGCTCTGAATGTTGAAAAGTAAACTATAAGTATCTATGATCTGCTTCCTGTTGGCAGTGAAACCACAATCTTGTACAACAAATTCATCTTAACGAGAACAAAGAACGTTTTACAAAATATGGTTAGTGTAACGTAATTTCAACAGTATTTAGAACTGCCCATAAAATCATGTGCTGTTCATGTTTTATAAATGTTTGGAGCAATGTTTTAAGAACATTGACGATTAGGTATAAATACATAATATAAAGGATACGATAGGATACGAGAGATCCAGACCGATCCGAACTAGACATGTTTTACCATGCATTTAAAATACATTTATAATCCAAACAATTATTATTCATTGTGAAAAGATGATTTGTGTATTACTTGGGATTGATTCCTTCAAATTGCAAACCTGGGATAGTAAATTTTCTTCTAGAGCAGGATAGACAGCCATGGCCAAGGATACCTCGGGCGGTACGATAATTCCGAAGAGGCATCTGTTTATGTAACCGTCCCGAGACAGGATATGTAGGTACGATCACGTCAAAAATTTCCTTCTAATAACTCTTATAAATAACAAATTAAAAAAAACTCAAAACAACTTGTTGGTTATCTACATACAACGACTAACTACAGCCACTGGCCTGACGAGTAAGTTTGTACACTAATGCAATAATTTTACTTGCATTGGAGGCTCTTAATATTAACTGAATGTTAACCAATTCTCAAATTGGATGCCGACAATAAGCTTATTATTATAGACATCAAACTATAGATGTAAAAGAACAGAATACCAAATGAAGGATCTATCTCCGTTTCAATTATAAATAACTTCACTCACTCACTCTTTCACTCATGCTGCCTACCACGACCTCATGTCTAGCTGCGATTCATATGGCAGGCTGAATCTAAATACCATCATAATTAAGGTAACCTATCGCGTATGTCACGGTAACGCACTCATCATTACTCAATAAACCAAATCTGGCCGACAACGAAGAATGAAAAATCACTTCATCCGAACCCACCTTCAACACGATGATGCATAACCGCAGTTAAACCCACAGCTGATGAAGCCAACTTTCCAATTGATCTGATTTCAAGCATGAAAAATAATCCGGAAAAGGCCTCTTCCTTCCCACAAATGAGCCACCAATTCCAATAATTTTCAAACAAAAAAATTAACTCCAACGCTCATTTGGTTTTCGCTTTCTATGGAACCAACCAGCTATCGGATGGGATGGGATGGGAAACGAATGGATGAGAATTTTCCAACTCGAATAAAATTCCTCAACTCGCTCCATTCCCCCTCATCCATGTGCACTTCAGTCTTGATCTTCATCATGTGTGAGTATGCGAGCCGTTCACGAAGCCCATTTTTACCCAATTGCTTTTTATTTATTTTGCACCTCAATCAAATGGCGCAGGTTCGGTCGGGGTGCGGACGAATTTTGTGAGACTAATTATCCCATCGCCTCATCAACCGGGTTTCGGGGGGGTGAGAGGCGTTGCTGCACAGGGAAGTAAAAACCACTGATCCAGAAAATTGTGGGCAATCAGGCCGGTGTTGTGCTGTGTGTGACGACCCTTTATACGAATCGAAGCGAACGTTTTTCCTACCCGTTGACGTCGCTATCGTCGTCGTCGTCGTCCCAAACTTTGAAGTTCCGATCTCCTTAACACTCCGCAAAGGTACCCACTACAGGTAATGTATGCATATAATTTTCTTTCGGTTCGTGGCCTCCTATTTCACCTGAGAAAGGAAATAGCTCGAAGCTAGGGATGTCCCACTGCCAAGGATGGAGGAGTGGAATCTATCGTATCATGGGCATCCCTAACGACAATCTAATTTCCAATGAACCGACACCGCTGAAGTACATTATTACCGAAAGTGCGCCATCAAGTGGGTATTGAGTTATTCGCTCTGGTACTACTCTCTTTTCCCACCGAAACCGCCGAGGCTCCGTAATAACACCCCCAACGGCACCCGACAACCACCCAACAGAGACATTTACGACGGCCAAAGCGGAATCGGAATCATTCCATCCGGTGGAGCAACGGCGGCGACGGCGACGTTGAAGAAAAACCACGGCCCCCCACACCCGAAACACACAGAACTCGTCAGGCAAAAATAAGGCACCCCCTTTGCCGCACTCGCTGCCCTGTATTAATTAGTGAAAAAGTATCGTGTAATTAAGAAAAATGCCACGTTTAATTGCTAATTGAGTTTCAGCCTTCTGTTTTAATCACCTAATTACGTGACTATAACATTTGAAAGAAAATCGAAATAAATAAATTAAACATAGAAGGAGAATATTGTATGCTCTTTCGCCGAGCTTTCCTGTAGTCGGGAGTCGATTGGAAGGGTTGTAGCTTGAAGGCGGTATGCAGTAGGAAGCGTTTAATAAAAAAATGTAGAACATGTTCTTGCTTCCAAACTGCATTCAAGTACTTGGATAGGACTATTTTTTAACTATTTATTATAAGTTTCATTATAATTGCAGTACTATATATCTGAAGACTGTACTCGAAAAAAATGAAACACTCAATAATGAGTGCAAAACATTCATTTTTAGTCTAATTTTCATCAAACTTTCAGGGAACAAACTTCAACATTATGGCTAGGATTCTAATTCATTGTTTTTATGGGTTTCTTTTCCATGACCTAATATCCGCACTTTGCCCTTGACACCCCTCATAAGGTTTTGGGCAATAGTGGGGCCGGCTTCTTTTGATTTTTTTACCCGCGGTTTCTTCTAAGTCAGCTCAATGTCGAATAACTGTGTTTAACGAAATTTTGTCTTCATTATGGCTCAAAACTTCTCAATGCGACGAATTTCCGGCGAGTTCGATGGGTTGAAGTATTGTAGTTCAAAAACAACATTGTTATCTATGTACCAGTCTAACACCGGTCGCGGGTTTCGCCTTCGTGAGTTCGCAGGAAAGGCAACAGGTTCTTCTGGAGGCACTCATCTCGATAGATTTGCCCATGCATAGTACCCGTCGTGATGTATGGCTGGCGCATCTCTCCACACACACACAGATGGACCTCGAAACAAAGAACTTTATGATGAATTTGTCCACTTTATTCTACGGTCAACCGTGATGTGGCAACGTAAAACTCCTACCCGGCAATTGTTTTGTGTCCGCCTTGCTTTGCCGTTGTCCATCTGACGCATCTCTGTTCCGTCAGCCACTCTTTGGGTGATGTGGAGGCCAGCACGTCTCATTGTTTTATCGACAAGCCAAATGGAAATCTTCTTCGGCACATCGTGGATCTAAATGTTCGGTCGACGCTTGAATAGATGCAACACCTTCCGTGCCATCACCTGATCGGCTGTCTTCGTGTTTCTGTTGCTGACTGACCACCACTGGGTTGTCTGGCTCTCCTTGAATGACTTTACCACCCGGGACATCTTCAAATAATGGAATCCCAGCTATTTTCCACAACGGCACACATCGTTTTTCGTTTTTGGCAATTTCTTGTTCCGATGCCTTCTAGATAACTACTTGACAGATTGTGATGAACTCGTAAACATTACACTCTTACTTAGTTTTAGACAAAATTTCATTAGTTTAAATTGCATTTTCTACATAGTATAAAGTTACAAGCCAATCATTGTGCCTCATTTATTGTCATCATTTTAAAGTAAATGCTATAACAATTGTACAGATTTCTGCTGACAGTTAAGAAAATAACTGCATGACGTCAGCTTAGCAGAAAACTACAAATAAATATCACATCAAAAATGAGATACACACACTTAGTTTTTTTTACTGAGGTCGGTAAAATTGTACTAAGTTTTCAAACAGCTAAAAAGTCTGTAAACTTTGACTCATCAGCACATGAAATGTAAGGAACATTATAAAAATGTTATATTTTCTATCAATGGATAATTTTATTCAGTGTACATTACGTAAAAAAATATGTTTTCTTCAATTTTTAAAAACTGAGTTTTGATTTACAATATTTGTTTTATTCAATTTCGTCTCCCATCCCGAATGCCCGCACCTTCCTTTTCACTCCACCCATCAAATTTTGTACAACCGATTTTTCCAGTGTTTTTGTTGTTTTTATCCAAATTTTTTTCAATTCTAGCTCTGTTTTTATAGTTTTGGGATGTTTGCGAAGTTCCGTTTTGATAATTGCCCAGAATTTTTCAATTGGACGAAGTTCCGGTGAATTTGGTGGGTTCATATCCTTTGGCACAAAATTGACTCCGTTGGCTCGGTACCACTCCAATACGTTTCGAGCGTAGTGGCAGGATGCAAGATCAGGCCAAAACAGAGTTGATCCTTTGTGCTTCTTAATGAATGGCAAGAGATGCTTCTTAAGGCACTCTTCCGTGTAAATCGCACCGTTTATTGTTCCGGAAGTGATGAAGGGAGCACTTATTTCACCACTTCAGCAAATCGCCTGCCAGATTAGAAACTTCTTTGAAAATTTCGATAGTTTCTTCTTTCGAACATCCTCCGGAACATCGAACTTCGACTTGGCAACGAAATATTCTTGAACCCTAGAGGGTTTGAGCTGTTTAGTGGAATACTTGTAACTATAATTTAGAAGAAAAATTAGTAATCTCCATTTAATTCCAACTACCTTTGCTTATCTTCGACAGATACGCGTATTTCGTCTACAATGTGCAGACTTCTTCAGTGTCTCGTACTAATAACTCGACTGAGTTATTTGTAACCAGTCGGTGTAAACGTCGACTACCGATCCAAGTGTCGGACCGATGACACTTTCGGCGCTTGCCATGCCCAAGTAACATTGCCAAAGCCATCCAGCTTTAATAAGTTTTACTAAAGTTTTATGAAAGCCACTAGAAATCAATTCGGTTTTATTATGGCAGCAAGAGATGGCAGTAGGTTTCAAATTTTAGTCAGGTTTATAAGAACCTACACAGCTTCTTTACATCTTAAAACCTTGACTTCTAAAATTCCTTTTACTCCTATCAAAGGTTTTATTTTGACTTTGTAAACTCATAAAATGCTGTTTTGAAATGCAGTTTTTGGACTCAATCATATTATTTTATTATGGTCAGTTGAAAAAGCATTTTAAAACAATTTTGCTTCCAGTAAATGCATTAAACGACTAATTGGCATTGAGGAAAGCTACCAAGCGACCAGATAGTTTTATAGTAGCCATTGCTAAGACAAATTGGCTTTTTGGCAAAACTGTGATTTCTTGTAATCGCCATATTGAAATATATGAAATAATTGAAATGTGGAAAAATAAATACACCAAATTTTTAATGTCATACAATTGCACTGTAGATCTAAGACAAATTTGGGTATTCGTTTAGATAACCTTATTGAATTCCATCAATTTTCAGAAGTTTCTTGAATAATTTATGGAATATATTTCTTTCAGTTTTGTTTTTATTGTTGTAAACTCGCATAATTTCCGAGGCCACTAATTTTCAGCTCTTGTCGTGCCAATATTCACCATACAATTAAATGCGCATATGATTTGCTGCTATTATACGCTATTCGAAAAACTCAATTTGTTTAATATATTTTGCTACCAAACATAATTTCCCGCAACTGCTTTTTTTAGCCATTATTTACTGTTGTGATTCATTGAAGAGCAGAGAATCGAACAAAGCAGAACAATAAAAACCAACCACGATATCGCCGTAAAGATTGACAGCTGTGGCCATTCGGCCCTATACTGGTTTTGATGGCGGCCAATAGGTTTTATGATGGTTCTCAAGTGGTCATAACATCTTTCACTAGAACATTTTTAAAATCTTTATGGTCTTGGAAAGGTTTTATTAATTTGTTTTCACAATCGTTTATAGAGTGGGCCTCTTTGTACAAATTTCCGCTTTAAAGATGCATAGAGGAGGTGTTGGTGGACAAACCAGTTTTGAATGTAGTTTCATCAACAAAGTCGAGAGGAGTGCTATATGGCTGGAATAGAACTGAAATTGTTACTTGGATGGTGACCCGAAAACGAACTGTCGAAGGGAAAGCAGAATAGAAAAAAAAAACAAATCAAAAGAAAGATTATCGAATTTGTGAGGGACGAGAGCTTTTTTTAATGAAAATTCTAGTTTTGGTTAGAAAAGTAAGAAATGAAGGGTGAAAGCAAAGTTGAAGGACAATTGTTTGAAGCACCTGCAGGTAGAAGAAAAAAAATTGAATTTATTAATGCAAACAGTGGAGTAATGTGAAATAATACTTGCCAGCTTGATACACATTACGATCGAAGAGCCGGACCAGAAACGTGACCTGAAGTTGATCCATGGTACGGTACCAAGTAACTGGAAAGTGTGAGTATCTGAAAAGAAAAGAAATTACACAACAATTAATCAATAAAAAACAAAAACAAAATAAAAGGAAAATAAGCAGATAGGGATAGTACAAAGATTCTAGGGCGGAACAAATCGCTAGAAAAGAGGAAACTATATTAGTACGTGATTGAAGTGACGTTTTTTGTGAACAAATGATCAATAAAGTGAATATATTTCCAGTTTACGAGCCACTCCAAAAGTGCTGCTGCTAGTATCTGAACACTGTCAAAAAATACCATTTTCCTAGGGTTGAAATTCCAGAAATTTGCTTGTGTTTGGCAATGATAATTTAAAGAATGATTTAATTTCTGTATTACTTTCTTTTTGATAAGTAAACAACTGATGTGTTTTCGAAATGTTGAAGTTAAGATACACTATAACCGTAGTAACTGCCTTCATACATGAATAACAAAGCATTTTGAAAAGCAAACGGAAGTAAATGTTATGTTGCTTGAAATTCAGTTAACGAGCATGACTTTTATCAAAACTGACTACAATGAACCTCAAAATAGCACGAACGTGGAACATCAAGACAGTTGGAAACAAGACTTCATCGGAACGGCGGACGAGGGAGATTTGCCAACTACCACGATGAGCGAAGTTAACGATGCAACCAAACAAGGCAGCTGAGATAGATACTATTGATAAGTTTTATGCACCGACTCATAGTCAGAATCTGGGATACAGCACAGCTACCGGAAGAGTTGAAAGAGGGAGGTTTTGTGCCCAAAATACAGAAAAAGATGGAATGTGAGAACTACCGAGTGATCACAATTTTCAACGTGGTCTACAAAATGCTTTCTCAGAGCATTTTCCGCCATCTACATATCAGCGCTTCCTCCCACCCTCTTTCCCATCCGTAATTTGTAATTCCTATTAACCTCGAGACGCCCGCGAGTAATCGGCTCTATCCTCCTAACTTTAGTTTTAAGATAAATGATGTAAAAAAGTATGAAAATTTGGCTCTGTAAAGTTAATTCGATTGAGCCTGTACAAATAAATGATTATTAAAAAAAAATATCAGCGCTAGCAAGCAGATTTGTAGGGACTTATCAAGCCGGTTTTGATGTTTTGTTGACCAAATCTATATTGATATATCGATCGTTCAGAGCTATGGAAGATTATGGACAAGTACGTAATTTTTCGGGAAACTGATCAAGGCATGGTGTACAGTGCTTTGAAAAGAAATCGGGTGCGTCATCTAAAAATCAAGTTCGCAGTGATAGTATCACTTCTGTTACACTATTTTTTAACAGCCGTTTCGTAGTACATTTATGTAAAGGCATTGACGTTGGGTGTGATACTGGCGGATTTACAAATAATTAAATTAAGGTTTGAAAAGTAGTTTGAACATTTGAAGTTTGCCAATGTTCATGTTCATACCATTGCACGTTCTAATTGCGTGGCAACCTTTCATTATTGGGTTACCGAACCAACGCCGATTGGGGGGTAATTAAATAAACTGCCTGTATTTGGCTCGATTTCGGGAACTCGTTTCGAGTTCCATTCAGTCATCTCCACATACCATATGACACATCGGCAGACCTATTACGCAGCACATATATTTCATCCAAAACTTTATTTACAATACTTACAGAACGTTCAAAGTATTTTACAGTACAAACATTTAACACAGAACATTCCTTTCCATTGTAGCTCAGTTCCCATCCGTCCAGATCGTCCACAATCCAACAACCAGCTATGACGACACCGATAGGAATTTCCCGACGTCGTTTTGTCGCTGTCGTCATTGGTCGCAGTGGCGTAGCGAGGGCAGGGTGAGGTTACTCCCGAACGTATGGGCGCCCTCCTCTTCCAGAGGCGGGAGGGGTCTCAAACCACCATAGAAACGTTTCTCTCCTTCAAAACCTCCACATGCCATGAACGATACTTAGAGCGAGAAATCCATTATGAAGAGTTTATATTGAACATTGTTTTAAAAGTTTGCTATTAAGTACATACCAGTTCTCTTACTGGGCTTTAAATGGTGAGTTGACAACTTCGAAGAAGGGTCCTCACAAGTTCCTACCTCACCCCTCTTCACGAGTAATATGATCACAAAAGACTGCCAACTTTAACAAGGTGACGCTGGTTGGCGTAGCCCAGGCAATGTTGTCAATTTGATAATAACGAAGTGAGGGGTCCAACTGAAGATCGTGTATCTTTTAATCATACTGTATATTTTTATTCTCATTTAATTAACCGTTTCAGCATGCTTTGGAAGGTAGCTCATCAAATCTTCCGATCCGCCTCTAAACATCTCGCTTTAAGGTACCAGGTGAGTCTCCACCGATTTCCTGTCGATCTGCCAAATTTGGAAGACGTCTGCATTGAGCTATCTCAAATTATAATAATCCGTCCAATACACTGAACATTAATTTTAGGTTATTTGATGAAATCGAAGGTAGGACTAACTAATTCTTTCGTTGTTTTTTGCTACGAAACTGATTTGTACGTGAAGCTACTTTCGTACTTAATGCCACACGCTCAGCTTTCAAAGGCACGAAGCATTTGTTGACAAAGAAAGAACATTCGTACATTGTACAAAAACATTGTAAATAGCAGTGAATATTTTATAACAAATTAAAAAGAAACTTCACTCTTCTCGATGATTGACAGATCGGTAAATATCGTCACGAAATGCAATAGAAAAAATATTATTAAACCCGTGGTTGATCTCACTAGGCCATGGAGACTAGTGAGAATATAGTTGATTAGTGAGTAAATAAATTATTCTCACCCATCCCATCAAGAAAACCAACTTGCATTGAGTACGATAATAGAGAAGAAACGATTGGATGGTCTTCACAAAAGACCATTGCATTATACAAAAAGGTGGAATAATAGTATTTCACCAAATAAAAAGCAATATGAATGATTTAGATAATATACGAGACATTTGTTCTTTGTAGAAAATCCGTAGTTACGAAACGAGTGAAAGCTTATTAACGAAAATAAATTTTCAGTTTATAAAACAAAATATCGCGACTAGTTGAGCGGATAGGACATAATGAAATCATTTGGTATAGGACTAAGTATGCACACTTCCATATATACATACAGCGAGCAAAATTGCCCAGATAGTAGCTCGATTCTTGCACGGCACCCGCCAACGAGATCAAAGAACGGTAGCTCTCCTCCAGATGTTGAACCTCGGCAACACTTTTCAAACGTATTTTGAATACTTATTGGATAGTTCTCGAGTACTTTTTCAAACAGACGTATCTGATTTTGTAAACAAAGAGGGGAAGTAAAATTCAAACGTAAATTTCTCAAAACTCTCAGCAACCTCACGCAGAGTAGCGTCACCTACATGTTAGGAAAATTGTATTTTTCATGTTGACGGCCCTAGTTTGCATGAAAACGTTAAAGGTTTCTAGAATTTGACGTTTGAATCTTTATTCCCCTCTTTGTTTACAAAATCAGATACGTCTGTTTGAAAAAGTACTCGAGAGTTCATTATTAATAATAATTTACAATTGCAGCGAAAAATCAAACGTCACGTCCGCTCACAGGCACAGCCTCCTATCCTGTTCGGCAGCGCAAGTGATCAGATAAGCACGAAAAAAAAATACAGCTTCCCGGTGAGATCTGGTAGTTCACCGGGTGTAGTGCGCTGGTGGTGGGAATTATAATAAGTTCTGATCTATATTATTTTGGAACAGGTAATTGCCTGCAATAGTTTCCATACTATTTATATGAATCGATCCAAATTGCCCATCAAACGTTAATTTAGCGGTAATTTATCCTTGTTTTCCTTATGAAATACCACCATCACACTTTTTGAGTGGTTTATATTTTACTAGGCAGCTCAGACAATAACTCTTAGTATCTTTTCAGAGAAATGAGCTTTTATTCAATTTTTCAAGAAATTTTACATGAGACTAGCACTATCTTGTAGATCTTGAGCCTCTCCGAGCAAACAATCTATAAATTATTCAATAATAATAGGGGAAATGGGGTAAAATCAGCGATATCTTCGTTCACAGAGCCGTTCGGTGGTTAAAACAACCTCTATTCGATTTTCCAGGAAATTTCACTTAGGACTAGTCCTATTTCGTTGATCTTGAGCCATTCCGAGCAAAGATATCTATCATTTTTTCAATAAAATAAGGGGAAGTGGGGTTAAACCAGCCTTTATTTGATTATCCAGGAAATTTTACATGGGACTAGCACTATCTTGTTGATCTTGAGCCTCTCCGTGAAAAGATGTCTATAAATTATTCAAGGATATAAGGGGAAGTGGGGTTAAATAAGCTCAACTCTGTTTTTCAGCTGTTCCAGGGTCTTTAGGATATTCAAACATATCTGATTTGTCTTTTTAGAAAAAAAAACCAGAGGACTTCAGATGTATTCTGTACATACATGTTCGAAATCTAAAAAAAAAACATTTTGTTTAGTATGCAATTATAACTTCGTAATTTTCATCATTTCATTGTATATTATTTATAATCATATCAAATTTTTAGGATTTGAAATTTCAAATATTATATAAATGGGAATTTTTTTTAGAGCGGATTGGTCCGAGGGGTCCCTGATTGTTACGAGACTTTGTCCACCCATGAGGTTCATGGATACATGAACAAAGAACAATATTGGATGGTTCAGGGTTGCCAGCTTTTCCGATTTTCCCGAACATCACTGCTCTCACAAAATTCATAACTTAAG
Organism: Aedes japonicus; assembly: GCA_034211315.2. Classification (NCBI taxonomy): domain Eukaryota; kingdom Metazoa; phylum Arthropoda; class Insecta; order Diptera; family Culicidae; genus Aedes; species Aedes japonicus. The sequence continues at coordinate 41,465 of JASCZW010007925.1, forward strand.
AACGATTCATCGTGGAACAAATTTTTTTCTCCCAACTATAATGAAATTTTCTCAAAAATTTGTTAAGAATATAGTTTCTTACAAAATTTTCCGTAGTGAAGTAGATTTTTTGGAAGTCATGAAAGGTTTTAGTATTTAGTAAAAGTATTTTCTTGGTGCTTACATTGGGGAAGTTTTGGCGAAAGGCTTTTTTAGGACATTCAGGGTTGCCAGTTTTCTAACAAAATTTTCAACAGTGAAGGAGGTTGCTTGGAGAGGCCGGGAAAGCCATTTTCTGAGTCATGAAAGGTTTTGAGGGGATTGTTTTCTTGTTTATTAGTGACTCTATGGTCAACAAGCTTGCATCGCTTGAGGGTTTGCTCCGACCCTTAAAGCTCTTCCGAGAATGTCATCAATTGCTATATATGGTTGGCTCCAGGCCTTGGCTCCACACCAGAAGACCTCGGCCACCGGAGGCAGTACCTGTTTGGCGAGACTACGGAAGATTTGGTTGGCTTTCTCTAGGAGGAAGCCACCATCGCTGGTCGCTAAAGTCAGCTCAAATTCCGAGGGTTATCGCTGTCATCAAAAGGAAGATTCCATTAGGAAAATAACGAAGGAACAGGGTTTAGCAACTTTAGGCAAGGAAGATCGTTAAAGAAGATCACGAGGCAAATTCGGAAAAAAAATCGCTTTATTAAATCTCTCTCGACAAAAGACGTAGCCAACGAGCATAAAAACATGTATCTGCACTATCGTTATGGTGTTTAGATTGGTAGCTTCTGATGGTAAAAAAAATGAACCCGGTGTTCATTTCAGAAGGCGACAAAGTAAAAACAGAGGTCTTCATCGGGATTTAAAGTAAGTATGTTCTTCCATGAATGAAAAAGGAATACGACCCGAAGCCAAGTGTTGTATTTTAACAAGATAAGGCTCCATGCCACACCTCGAACCTCACTCAAGGCCAAGGCCTGTTCTAAACGCCACCCGAGTACAGCAATCCTCGGACAATCATTAACCTGTACTTGGAGAGTTATGGATCCAGGCTACATTATTAGGAACGTGCATTGCGGATGCGTGATGAGGCCGTTATTGCAACAAGTGAAAACTCGTGTTTGTACTCTTAGACACATTCCCCATTTTAAAAAAAAGAAAAGAAACCGAAATTTTTAAGATTTTTTTTTTAATTTTTCCATTCCTCAATGGTGCAAACAATATCACGCAAACGGTAAAAAATTGATAGGCAATACCATGGGAAACCTAGATCTCAAGACACATGCAAGTGGCGTTAGAGAAATTTAAAGCAGATGAGGGAAACGAGAAGAAATCAATTCACAATCGCAAACAATATTTAGAACTATATCAAACTAAAAAGAGATACTACGAGATTTTAGTCACTAAATAAAATTATTTTTGTATCGTTTCAATACTTTAAAAGGTCTACAGTTGATCGTAACTGCGACCCTGTCCATAGCTGTCACATGCTAATACTCTGGGCTTATTCACCAGGAGAAGTCGTTCCTTGGTTTGTATTTCGAAGGCCTACAGCACCACATTGGAAGCTTACGGGCGACATACTTTGTTATTATTAGTCGAGCACACTACCCTCTGCCTGGCTCCGGAGTACAGACACCCATTCCGGGATAAGAAAGAATCATCATTTCGCACTCTTGCACCTTCCTCCCAGCATAGGCAACAGCCACGTACGTTCATACAAACATCCCCCTCCTTTGCCCTCCCCAACGCCAACCACGTCGACGATTTGAGTCAGTTCTTGCTTGCAGCACTTGTACACCTCAGCCCACGCGCGAAGCTCTCGACTGAAATCGGAACCATATACCATCATCATCGCCGCGGCGGTGGGTTAGGAAGGGCACACCACCACCTCATTTCGCTCATTTCCGAGGAAGGCGGTTGATTTCGAAGTTATGGTACTTTGGACTATGGTTGGCGGCCAACAAACATGACTTCTACCGAGCTTAGTTGTTGAAGCTGAGTACTTGGGGGCACGTCATCCTCGTCGTCGGTTGAACACTTCATGCTAAAGAACACGAAGGGCGGGAAATGAGGTCCAACTCGGTGTAGGCAACAGACGAGCTTTAGCGAGAATTATTATTAATGAGAAATGAGAAATGGAAGAAGAAATTATAATTATTATTGAATTATAGCGAGGGTACAGTGCGCGAACAACTAAATTATATTATACCTCTCTCTCTGCCTGATTACTGATACAACGGCGAACGAACAGGACGAAGAGTTTTCGGGGTGCGGAGAACCGGCCAAGCTTGGGTCGCGCCAAGGCTAGGGTGTCGTATAATGACAAGTCGTAGAGAGGACTCGACCTAGTCAGTCGGTATAGCAGCAATGATGAGCTCCCTCCTCCTCCTCCTCCTCCTCCTCCTCCGCCCTCGCCACAATCGTCTCATGATATAGTTAATGATTCGCGCGCCCTTACTTCATATTTCAACCATCGCTGTGTGGCTCTATAAACAGTTGTACGACAATTGCAGCCGGGCATATTTTATGATGATTTGTTGTACGACAACTTTGTTCGGTTTAAATGCATTTTAAAACCATGCGATCGTAACATTTTCTTTTACATTATGCTTCGTTAATTGAAAGCAACAAGAACTGTGGGCAGTCCTGCATTGATGCATAACTCTGCAGTCCTGTTAAACTCAATAATTCACGTATGCACTCACTTTCAACCGCCTCCTCTCCATTCATGGATTAAACTGAACACATGATTTTGCCATTTAAATAATTCCATTCCTTCCCGGAATTAATTAATTTCATCAGTTAATGAACCTCGAAAACAAGAAGTCAATTTGAGTGGCCGGTAGCATTCAGTGGCAGCATATTTAACATATAATTGGCTACCCCCGGAACACAACAATGCCCACACATAATCCACGTCCCGGGTCGACCGACAAACGGTAAGAACTCGCACAAAATTTCCTTCCCTGCCATCCAGTCCGGAGTCAGCTGGGTACCAAGCAAGCAGTTACGAATTGCCGGACTTACCTTTCCAGCCAGACATAGAGACATACGAATGTTCAATTCAACCCGCAAAACATCATGCAAATTTGTCGCTTTTGACCGTGTCGTTTCCATTATTATGTGCGGTGGAGGAGCTATCCGGACTTCTTGTTCCATCTCTCGGTTCGCTGTTCTTCGAAACGTGACTAATGTTTATCCACACGGTCGCTGCTACCGTCCTTCAACCTTTGACGAGACAAAATGAGGCCAAAAATTGTCTTCTGATGGTTGATGGTTTTTGGCAGCAGCGAGCGGATGGTATGTCAAATCGCAGTTAGATACAAGCCAGATACAGAAATTGGGGAGGGGGTTGGAAACGGACGACATCCTTTCACAAAATTGTTCCGTGGACAGCCACTGAATGACGAGATGGCGACAGCTACCTCTGCCGGATCTCAGTATTAAAAATCATAAAATATGGAAATGATTTGCATACAAACTTAATTGAGGTTTAATTATAAAATTACATTTTATTTTCGCTCAAGTATTTACAGCTTTTACTCTTTTAAATATAATTAAAACGAGTTTTAATCATATTCAAATTTATGCCGCACACCAACATCAACAACAACAGCAACATAAGCGACGACGACGACGACGATGACGAGAAGACAGAGTGGACCACAGCCAGTTCGAGTGGGCTAGTGTCGGAGTAATGAGAAGGATTGTGGATTCTGGGAAATCGCTGTTGCACGTTAAATGAGGACGACGATACTAAATGCTGGGGAGGGTTTCACAATTAAAAATGAAGACGGCTGGGAAGAGATTTCCGTGGTCATGCTCGGCTCTCGTCACATCCGTCGTCGAAATTGGTTGTCACATTGGACTATGACGAATCGCGGTGACAATCGGTGGGTGATTGCTGGCTTCGCTTGTAGAACAATCGGTGTGCATAATTTAATCAGCTCTCTTGGAAATGCCAACGTCCGTTGAAGTGAAATAAAAGTTTTCGTACGTAGGAAGGTGTACATGTATACGTATACACGCAATTCATGAATACCCCTCTATTTGTTGACCTTTGTTTAAATATTTCAAAAACATAAATTCTCAAAGATACAGTTTTGTAAAACACAAAGATTGCAAAATATTTTGAATTGAACTAATGTTTCCAAACAACTATTCACATCTAAATTCGACACCGCAGCAAGCGTTGTTAAGTTTTCACGAGCTGTCGCGTTTTCTTTCTTCAGTTGCACAATGATTGAAAATGGCTTTCTTTACGCAAAATTATTGAAGAGCAGTAAGCTGGGTCTATCATAGTAAGCAAGTGTGAAATTAATCAGAAATAGATTTTCACTTTTCTTCCAACCGTCGTTCGAACTACACGTTCTTATTTGACACTACCAACCAAAATAAATAATTCTTGGGCAATATTGTAAAACTAATAGAAATCAAACTAGCACTTCATTGGTTAGCTTTAAAAGAAGTCTGTTCATGATTGTCAGCACCCTCTCAGAATCCAATGAAACTCTGTGGTTGTGTAGACTATGCCTTTTTTAAAGCCACTTTGCATACTTTGTTTTTTTAAATTTATCTAGACTGCCACTTGAAAAGGACTTACGTTTTTGGATCGACTGCTATTGAGTCATGGGTTAATACTTCAGATATTATTATTAAGCCTTTGTTTTACAATTTATAAATTGTCCTTCTTCCTTCGTCCTTCTTGTAATATACTTTTGGTAATAAACAGAATTTGATTGTATTATTACAAAAGTTTTGAAAAAATAATAAATAATATATAAGCCCTTTCCAAATAGTAGCCTTGATTTTCCATACATTCAAAGACCCTCCAAAATACAAATTGTCTTTATAATTAAATTGAGTTAGCTTCTGTGCGATTTTAGAACCAAATTATAAGACGAGTTTGCGCTATACACGGTAAAAATAGGACATTAAAAATTAGTTGTTAGAAAAACTTTGTTTCCTTAAAAGTGCCCATCTTGCACTATATGGAGAACTTTTAAACCATTATATTGCCTTTTCTAAAAAAAAATTTCATCCAATTCTAAGAAAGCCATTTTTTGCGAATTCACTTAAAATTTTAAAATATTTTTAGTGTGTTAGATCTTTACATTTTTTTTTTTCATAAAAGTAAAAACAATTTTCTGGAAGTCACTCATACATCGCTTTTTTGTAAGTCCTTTTTGAGTTATGTTGATTTAAAAAAATCGATCTAAAAACTTAAGACTTTTTCAAGTGGCTGTCTAGATCAATTTTGAAAAAAACAAAGTATGCAAAGTTGTTGAAAAAACATAGTCTACACACCCACAAAGTTTTATTGGATTCTGAAAGGGTGCTGGCAAACACTGGATGAGTTGGCGTGAAATCTGTTAAAATTTAAGCTTTTTCTAGTGAAACATAAATTCATTTACTCGCGTTCACTCGTGTAAGTTTCAAAAAAGGGTGTTAGTTTTTAATATTTCATTTTGTAAAAGTGAACAAGAGAAGTGTTAATTTGAATTTTCATAGTTTTCTGTTGGTAATGTGGAATAAGAACGTCTAGTTCGGATGACGGTTTAAAGTAATGTGAAAATTTATTTCTGATTAATTTCACACTATAGACTGTCCCAGAAAAAAAGAATACACATTTCTTACTAGTGTTGACTAGGAAACTAGGAAGCAGGGTTACCATAAGTACAGATTTATCTTGATTGAGACAGATTTTTTTTCATTGTTTTCATTCAGATATCTGAACATAAAGATTACAGATTTTTGAGACAAACCAAGATTTTAGGATTTTTAAAAATTGTTTTTCCACTCATGAACCGCAAATTTTTTTAAATCAGTGCATTTTAGGACCCAACCTTTCAGTGTGCTCTTTTAGGTCCATGACGCAAATGAAAAAAAAAGTGACAGATGGCAGTCTGGAAGTCAGTTTATGTGTGTGCCCCAGATGATTTCTCCATCATTTTTTCAAATAATTGCTTGAGAAAAGTTTTTGGAATTTCTCAAAGATTCTATAAAAAGTTCTCGAACATTCCTTGAGACATTCCTTCTGATGTTTCTAAAGGGATTCTTCCAGGAGTTTCTTCTGGCATCGCATCGGCAGTTTTTCAAGTCTTTCTTGTTATGAGGTTTTTGGAGAAATCCCTAAACTTGTGTCTTCCCTGGAGGACACCTGAAAGAACTACACAAACTCATAAAGTAATCCGTTGGAGAAGTGTTTGATTCAAAGTTCCGCTAGAGGTTGCCTCCCAAATTTCGGCAGAAGTTCCAGCAGGGAAATCTACAAAAATACTGTTCTTCCAACTTAGAAGTATTTCTATAAATTCACGCAGAGGAATTCTAGGAAGTAAAAATAATGTTTTCGATAGTTATTTTTGCAAGGCCAAGCATAGTTATTTCGGTTTTTAAACAGTTCCAGATCGATGGTACCGATTATAAACAAAGAGAGTTATTCCGAGAGTCGAAGTGACGTTTGTCACTTGGTGAAGTGAGAAGAGTCACCTGCAGTGACGTGACTCTTCTGGGTAAATTAAATGGAGAGTCACGTCACTGCAGGTGACTCTTCTCACTTCACCAAGTGACAAACGTCACTTCGACTCTCGGAATAACCCTCAAAGGCTTGTGGGTTCTGACCGATCCGTCAAGAAGCTGCTGAAACGTGACTGTCCTCATTTGATGATTATCAAATTTTACTGGCTCCTTTCGTAAGCTACGCATGCAAAAAGCTGCCATTGTACCTGGAGAGTTGGAACCGATACTTACGATCCAAAGAATTCCAGATGATACAAAACCTCTGAAAGTTCTGCATTCATCTGCCACCAGATGGCTATCGGTGGCGTCAGTTTTCAAAAGGAATTTGGAACGCTTTTCGATGCTCGTGTTGTTTTTTTCGTTCCAATCATCCAAAGCATTCTCTGTCATCTGCCACTTCTTCAGCTAAGTATTGCCCCTTATCAACAGAGCAAACCGTATTTTCCAGTCACAGGCTTCAGAATTCTCGAATAATTGCAATCAGCTGAAGTCTCGCTGATGGTTCTCCTTGCAAATATGAGTGAGGATGATTACCAAACTATCTGACGGATTTCGGAGTTTCATATTTCAAGAAACATCTTCGTAAGAAGTCGGAAATAAATCTCGCGGTAGCAGTAGGAGAAATGCTTAGATCCGAAACTCTCGATGATGCCAAGAATGAGGCTTTCTACTCGATCTGTTTTGCCTTCAATACCGAGTTGATTAAACAGATCATTAAGCGCTATCATTTGAAGGAGCTTAACCCGACTATTAAACAACATCCGAACTTTTTTGAAAGCGATCCTTGGTCAGAACAGGACATCGGAAATGATTTTCGTGAACTGAGGACGGAAATCATTGGCAATCACAGACATCGAGGTGGAAGAATCGGACGACCTTGATGGAAAAAACTGTTGTGTTTCAAATGAGCAGATGGGAAACTGGCTTGCTAAGAATGTTCATTGCGAACTTGCATATAGTGTGAATGCTAGATTTGGCAGAAAATAATGGGATATTTCATGTAAATTTAAGCCAGATAACGCTGAATCCCGCCTGTTGTATGCAAGATAGCAAACATTCTTGTATGGCGCATGAAATTTCGTTGTTTACGCCTCCTTTGCGATGGAATTAAACGAGACGAAATGTTGCGCGGTTGTTTCATGAAAATTTCGTGGTGATGGCGTGAAATCTGATCGACCCACAAATTGTACTTAGCAGCCAACGCAAAGAGCAGGGGAGTAGGTTTCGTCGTAGTCCACCCCCTTTCACTGTGAGTATCCCTTGATCACCAAGCGGGCCTTGTATCAGTCCACGTTTTTACTTGCATTTGACGGCCGTCCTGCCCTTCGGTAGTTCCGTCAACGTCCAGGTTTCCTTCATCCAGCGTTCGGAGTCGTCCCGCGACAATGCCTCCTGGTGCGTCATCGTATCACCATCGCTCCTCCTGGCCTTGGATTGAGTAGGGGATCTCGCTATACCACTGAATTGACCCTGGTTGTCGGTACTCCTGCTTGACTCGCCATCATCCTTCATTCGGATCGCTGGTCTCGTAGGCCGCGAAAAATTCGTTCTCATCCTGAGGAAGATGATGCTCTTCAAATTGCGGTGGCTGTTCATCAACTTCAGGTGATAGCAAAACGACCTTCTCGAAATCTAACTGGATCAGTGTACGAACTCGTTGGATTCGTTGACCAACTCTTGAAAATTCTCCTTGGCTTTTGATCGTACAGCCTATACTCTTTCGTTTCTTCGTCGAAACCAGCCAGCACGCGCTCGTGAGAATTGGAGGCCATCTTTCTTCGCTTCTGTTTCGGGATGTAGCCCATCGCTATGGTTCCAAACACTCGCACGTGGAAAATATTTCGCTTCTCTCCGCACCATGCTTCTTCTGGAGTGACGTCCTGACGGTAGGTTGGCGAACGATTCAACAAATAGGTGGCCGCCGAAACTGGTCCTGCCCAGAACAATTTTGGAAATTCTGCTTCAATTAACATGTAGCGAGCCCGCTCTATGATTGTTCGATTGGCTCGCTATGCCATGCCATTCTGCTCCGGAGTGTAGTCGTTCGTTGTTTGATGTGTAGTCGTTCGTTGTTTGATGCCATGCTGCTTCAAGTAGACTTCAAATCCTCGGTTTACGTACAACTTCCCGTTATCAGTCCTCAGCACCTAGAGCAATCTCCATGGTTACCTCAAGTTGTCAAATGCTCTTGATGTTCAAGTGGCCCATCCTCCTATGCTAAACATCACAACCTGCCAGGATCAGCACACGAACAAACCAATGTGCTCACTGTATCCTGCCGATGCTGTTCCAGTTTGAAGAGATTGTTGCCGTGGACTTCGGTCGTAATACCGTCTAGTTCAGATGACGGTTGGAAGAAAAGTGAAAATTTATGTCTGCCTAATTACACACTAGCTTACTATGATTGACACATTTTACTGGTCTTCATTATTTTCCAACACCAATCGTTCTAAGGTGTGGCCCATTTAGTATTGGAACAAACATTCTTGATTCTTACAGCGACCCTAGTGATCGGATTTGTAAACTTTGACATCCTATGAGCAAACAATAACAACATCAGAAGTTTTTTTTCGCGGTGCAGTCAGGCCAAAACTTGCTTAACTGTTGGGTTTCCCCCGAAATACCGTGTGACGTGTTTTGTAAAAGTACAGAGAAACTTTGTCGACGAATCGCGAGCCTCAATGCAAGCGTCGGGTGGGTACTGTCAACCATCAACTGCGGAACAAAGTCATCAAGAACATTAAGGCAAATTCCAACATATAAGGTGTGACCGCGAAAAGTTTCGCGCCTCTCGCAGTACCATGCAACGGATTCGTCTCCGGGAAGGTTTCAAGTCATACCGTGCCTGTAGACAACCAAAAAGGGATCAAAAGCAGAACAATGTAGCCAGAATCCGTGCCAGAAAACGGTATGATCAGGTGTTGGCCAAATTCAATGGCTGTCTCTTCATGAATGAGGAAACCTATGTGAAGGCCGATTTCAAACAGCTACCGGCACAAACATTTAACTTGGCTAGGGCTCAGGGAGATGTTCCTGCCTAATTCAAGTTTGTGTTTGCAGATAAATTTGTACGTAAATCCATGATTTGTCAAAGCATCTGTAGCTGCGGTAGGAAGACCAAGGTTTTCATCACTTATAAAAAATTTAATTCAGACCCTAGTAGCACACTTGTTGCCATTCAGTTGAATTAACATCAATATGACTTGCTAAGTCATAATCAATTTACTACAACTAATTCTGACCGTAATTTGCTACTTGGGGAGCTGTGCAGAACGGAATGTCTCCGAAAGCGAATATTGTCATTAATCAGATTCCAAAATGAACCTGTCATGTTTTGGCCAGATCTTGCAAGCTGTCATTACAGTAAAACAATGCTAGAGTGCTATGAAAAGTTTATACCGAAAGAACTCAACCCACCAAACTGTCCCCTGCCCAGACCGATAGAGAGATTTTGGGCTATTATGAAGAGGAAACTGAAGGTGTCATCAAAAGCATCAATGAATTGAGAACTAAGTGCAATAAGATTAAGATTGGCAATAGTCTATGTTCTAATTCAAACTTGGCCACACCTCACTAGTACGCTCGTAAATGTGTTTTTAAAAACGTGTAGAAAGAAAAAAAATACTGGGTGTTGCATCTTTCGGGCAATTTTGCTTAAGAATTTAGATTTTAGCCGAAACTCGCCTTTCGATGGCTCAAACTTCATGATTTTTCATGAGTTGTCTGCATCTATCCTTGAAATGGACCAATGACCATTTTAATGATATTAAAATTATCATTGCTCGATTTCAGTCAAGGTTTACTCATACAGGGTTCAATCATACTTGAATCATCGCTTATCTGTTCATAAAACACATCTCAAGCAAAACAATGCATTAGGTCCTAAGTAACATTGAGAGACTCTCTTTGTCGACTTTCTCTTTGCGTTCCTACGGCTATGTAAAAGCATGTTTAACTATTTTCAACATACAGCACTGAGTTGAGTAGTTTGATAAGAATCTTTCACCCGTTCCCAGAGCAGAGATCCAAAGATTCATACGTTGGGAGTTCGGTTCGCGCGTGTGACGTCTGTGGTCCATTTGATAATGAGCGGCCGCTTGAGTTATTTCACACCTAGTTGCACGATCAACGAACGTTCGACTAGGGTGATTTATGTTTGCTAAGGACTTCTCTGCGAAGTGCAGAGTTACTGACATCATCCGGGAGACAATTGAGCCCCTCGAGTAGATGTGCGTGTTGATGACAACCACGCTGCCGGTCAGGTGAACCAAAGGGTTATGACGTTCTTTGCATTCCTCGATGTTGCACCAAATCTTAAATTTGCATGAAGCGATACCATGATCGTTCAGGCAGATTCCAAATGTTTTCCTTCTCGACAATCTTCGTACGCTTTGAAGTCCTGGCGAAAGCGCAGGTAGTGGTTCGTTCTTTCGCACACTTTGCAGGGTTTCACTTTATTGATATTTGAAAGGATGGTCCTCGGATTTTAGGTTGAATTATGGCTGTATACTTCATCTTTCTCCTTGTTTCTTCCTTTTCCTTGTCTTTCTTACATACCTCTGCGACAATCTTGGAGATGAGGTTAAAGAATGTCCTCAGAGTCATCTTGTTCCGGTATCAAACCCATTCTCGCTTGTCACCTGCTGACAGTATGTCTTCTAGATCATGGCTCAGGTGCTGCCTCATATCCACCTCCTCCAGGTGATCACACTGCTGTTCCACTGCGTTTCCAAACGGAATAAATGGTCTTCAATTTTTCCGCTCTGTCACCTTTTTCTAGGTGACAGTGTAGTAACAGTTCCAGTTCCAGGATAGCCTTAGAGTTAGCGGAGTATTCCGATCACCTTCGGAACCGACTTTGGCAATAGCAAGCATTACGAGTGGTCAGCTGGGCTTCACTTGGCCCTGCCTGTTGCCGCCTCAGTCCATTTGAGTTTGACTTCTTCTTCTCCTCCCTTTTCTTCTTCTTCTTCTTTTTTATTTCGTTTCTTATCATCTGGCGATTTTGATTCTTCTGACTCTTCGACCTTCGACTGATTTTTGTGCCTTTTCCAAACCCCTTTTAGGCAAAACCTTCGACTTACCCAACGATATGGTCAGATCTATTACCTTCGATGACTTCAGTATTATGGACGAGCTTCCTCCCGAATTTGGTTCTACTACAGCCTTTGCACCCATTGATTTTCTTGGTTTAGCCCGTGAGCTTTATGCAACTTTCTTTGCACCATTTTTGGTCGGTCGGCGTGAGTTTGCTCATCTCGTAGTGCTTTCTCAATCATTTCTTTCTTCTGAAATAAATCTCCAGCAACTCATACTCCATCTGCACCTTCTGTTCCTTCAGGATCCAGTACTTTTCTCTCCGTTTTTCTCTCGTGACTCGTTCAGCTTCCATTGCCATGCTTTTAGCCGTTTGTCTAAAGAAGAACCGTTGCGATCGGACTTGGAGCTAGATTGGACCGATTATTCATCCGGGCCAGCTAACTTCCTGGACTTCGTTCCTGATTCCACCTCTTCGGTCTTTTTCCCGTAATTCTCAACTGATTCCTGCCAGATATCCAATGGACAAATCCACTTATCCAGGGTCTAAAGCAACTCCTCAGTGACTCCCACGCACTGGTAATGGAACAAGAAGCCACAGCCATCACATCCCACCACTAGGAGTCAGTGTCATATTCGCAGCCTTAAGCAGCCGTAATAATTAATCTCAGGGTAATGCACCACTCAAGTAATATTGCCAAAACAATCCAGCTTTATTAAGTTTTATTAAAGTTCTATGAAATCCACAAGAAATCAATGCGGTTTTATTATGGCAGCAAGAGGTGCCAATGGGTTTCAAATTTTAGTCAGGTTTAAAAGAACCTACAAAGCTTCTTTACAACGATCCTAGAACGTTGACTTCTAAAATTCCTTTTACTCCTATCAAAGGTTTTATTTTGACTTTATAAACTCATAAAATACTGTTTTGAAATGTTGTTTTAGGTCTCATTCATATTATCTTATTATGGTCAGTTGAAAAAGTATTTTAAACCGGTTTGCCTCCATTAAATGCATTAACCGGCTAATTGGCATTAAGAAAATCTACCAAATGACGAGCTAGTTTTAAAATAGCTATTGCTGAGATAAATTGGCTTCTTGGCAAAACTGTGATTTCTGCCTATCGCCATATTGAAATAAAAGAAACAATTGAAATGAGGAAAAATAAATTCACCAAATTTTAAATGCAATACAATTGAACTGTAGATCAGAAACCAGCTTCGGTATTCTTTTAGATAACCTTGTTGAATTCCATCAGCTTTCAAGAGTTTCATGATTAATATATCGAATATTTTTTTTTTATAATTTTGTTTTTGTAGTTGTAAGCTCGCATAATTACCAAGGCGCATTAATTTTCAGCTCTTATCGTCCCAATATTCATGATAAAATTTAATGCGCATATGATTTGGAGCATAATACGCTGTAAAAAACTTAATTTGTTTTGGATATTTTGCTATCAAACATAATTTCCCGCAACACTAGAACTTTTTTCTTAGCCATTATTTACTGTTGAATGAATCATAAGAGCAGAGAATCGAACAAAGCGGAACAACAGATACCAACCACGATATCGCCGTGAAGTTTGACAGCTGTGACCATTTGGCCCTATGCTGGTTTTGATGGCGGCCAATAGGTTTTATGATGATTCTCAAGTGGTCATAACATCTTTCACTAGAACATTTTCAAAATCTTTAAGGTCTTAGAAAGGTTTCATTAATTTGTTTTCACAACCGTCTATAGAGTGGGCTACTTTGTACACATTTCGGCTATAAAGATGCATAGAGAAGGTGTTGGTGGACACAACAGTTTTGAAAGTAGTTTCATCAACAAAGCCGTGAGGCGTGCTATACGGCTGAAATAGAACTGAAATTGTTACTTGAGCACCCTTCTTTGATTGATTTGCAGCTGTGACTGTAAATTATATTTGGTGTTAGTTATATAGTCTAATTACATCTAGTTATTCATCTACAACTTCTAGGCTGTATGAGATGATTTAGTTAGCTTATTTCATTCATTCAGGGTGGTTATACAGTTAGAATGACCAAAAATTTCAATATTTTTTTACATAAAAAGTTAGTAAATTTCCCGTAGAATACGCTTCTGAAACCTTTTTTGCGAAATTCGAGCTCCAAATGTTCCGTTTCATCGTTTTTCGGAGACGTCTTTTTCGCGCGCAGACCGATAATTAAACTCTCAACGCGTTTTTCTCAAAACAGCATAAAATCCATACCGGTGATAACTCAAAAACTGATTATTCGATTGTACTGAAACTTAGAGGATTTCTTTATTAAAGTAATATCTTCTATGTGAATTAAAAATAATTGTAATATTTTATTAATAAATATGGAAAAATGTGATAAAATGGCGGAAAAAATGTGGATTTTTTCAATAAAATTACGCCAAAAGTGCAAATTATTTTTAAAAACTTTTTTTTTTTAATTCATCTACTAACTGTATATGTAATTAATGTAATATTTTGGGTAAACAGGTTTCAGATCAAAACTGCGACCAGGAGAGCCGGCACAAGTAAAATACAACGACTTTTTCAACGCACTCTCACGACCGCCATTTTGTTCTAAAAAGTTTGAAAAAAATATTTTTGTATACTACATGGATACACTTATAATTGTTAAAAAGTTTCGATTGATTTTAGTAAAAACTTCTCCCTGATTTTTTTTTTTCAAAAATGTTTTTTTTCTCTTTTTGACTGTATATCCCCCTTAAGAAGTAGATATTGTATAACTCATATAAGTAATTTGCATAATATAAGTAGGAAGTATAATTCAACTAGAATAATGAATTGATGTTCAGAACCGTACTGCGAATGTAGAACAAGTAGCACCATTTTCACAGTTATTTATCGTAGCTCAATAAACTTTTTGATAACTATCTAAATATCATCTGCACTTTCCAGTATCTATAGGTTAGGCCCAAATAAGTGACGCCGCGTATTTTGTTTCAGTGTGGAATTCTTCTAGCCATCGCAATAGCCATCTGGTTGCCAGCATACTAAAGAGGGACTGATTAATATGTAAACAAACTAGTGTTCACTAGATTCCGTCAACAGGAAGTGCCTAAGAAAAATATGGATTTCAAGCGACAACGAAATTTGCAGTTGCATTTGGCGGGGAAGCGTCCCAACCAGACACTGGCCGAGACCCGGAAGGGAGGAATATGCCGCACATTGATCGACCAGACGTTGAGAAGATGGAGGACTAGGGGAACCATCGATCCAAAGAAAAAAACCATGTCGTCTTCGCAGTGTACGTCCCAAACGGCTTGTAAAGGCGGTGATCGTGCCAATAATTAAGTTCTGTAATTTGAAAATATGTTGCGAGAACCACCCTAGCGTGTGGTCACTCACTCTCGCAGTTTCCATTAACCAAGTCGTCGGTCACCGTACCATACACATGTAGGTAACTGCCGATCGCCTCACGATCGTCTATTGTTTTGCTCAAACCACCTCTACTGTGTAGAGGCAGCAGAACAGAAAACAGATGATATGTAGTCAGTAAGCAATAAACCCCTGCCGCGTTCGGTACTTTTAATCGAAATAGAAACCTCTCGTACTTTGTTTCCAAATTAGAGTGTTTCATTACCAATAAAGTGTTTGTTATTTGATCGCGAACTAAAGTGTCTTTTCTTAGTGAATATATCACCGCGCGATCGTCTTTACCGGGTTGATAAACGAACAACGAACATCGCTCTATGTGCGTGAACAGGCGGTGTGTGAGCGAATTCCCCGAAATCCTTGTCGTTCTTCATATAAACTGGCTCAGGATATGGACGTCTCCAGGAAATCTATCAGATCAGTTCTCAAAGAGGATTTGAGATTGATGCCGTACAAGAAAAGAAAAATTCATGGACTTTCGGAAGCCAACAAGAAGAACAGGGTCATTCGCTGTCGCGAATTACTTCGTCGGCACGGTGATTCCATGATTGTGTTTTCGGATGAGACATTTTTTGTATTGCAGCAAAGTTTCAACGCTCAAAATTATAGGGTCTATGCAGCGAGTATTCAGGATATCCATTCTTCGGTTCGCGCAGTTCAACGCTTCCAAAATCATACTTCGGTCATGGTTTGCGGAGCGATTTCTGCGGAAGGTACCACTGCTTTTCATTGAAAATGGTGTAAAAATCAACGCAGCATACGCAAAAGAGGTCTTGAAAAAGCATTTGAAGAAGCATACTTCAACGATGTTCGGTTCCCGCAAATGGGTGTCTCAACAGGATTCTGCGCCGTCCCACGGAGCAAAGATTACCCAAGCATAGTGCACCAAGAATTTGCCATACTTCATTCCTAAGGAATTATAGCGAGCTCCTTCGCCAGATGCAAATCCTCTGAATTTCTCTAATTGGGGAATCATGGAAGCTCACTTTCGAGATCTCAAACCAATGGGTATTGAAACATTCAATGCTACCATACAGAAGATATGGGATGAAATCCCCGAAAATCAGGTGCGTGCCGCTTGTAATGACTTTCCGAAAAGGCAATAATTGAAGCTAAAGACGATAGAATCGAAATGTAAACATATACACAGGGAGTCAAGAAGTTTTCAATAACGAAAAATTCCTAGTCCAGACCGGGAATCGAACCCAGCCACCTCCAGCATGGTGTTGCTTTTTAGGTGCGCCTTTACCGAATGAGCTAAGAAAGGACCCAATCAGCTTTCATTCCAAGTAAT
>JASCZW010007926.1:0-57682 GCA_034211315.2 Aedes japonicus
ACTTCGACGGCGTTCGAAGCCCATTTCTTCATTGAAAGTCCGGCAGAGTCGAGCATAGCGGAAACATCACGTCGTATACGAATGGCCGTATCAACGTCATCAGCACCGGAGAGGAGATCGTCGACGTAAAAATCCTTAGAAACTGGCTCTGCAGCAAAGGAAATCGCTCACCCGCATCATTTGCCAATCTTTGGAGGCGGTTACGGTAACGGTTTGCAATTGAAACGTGGCAATCGGTTCGGACGAATTACCGCGCCATTTGATCCGCTGATACGGTTGATCTTCTTCGTGAACGAGGACTTGGCGGTACATCTTTTCGATGTCACCATTCAGAGCGATGAGGTGGAAACGGAATCGAACGACGAGTGACAATAAATCGTCTTGGACAACTGGGCCTACGAGGAGAAAATCGTTGAGAGAATGGCCCGATGCCGTCTTACACGACGCATCAAATACTACCCTTGTCTTCGTGGTGGTACTCGAAAGCTTGAAGACTGGGTGATGTGGCAGGTAACAGTGCGGGATTGTGTGGTCTATCGGTTCATCGAGTCGTTTCATGTGCCCAAGACGCTCGTATTCCTCCATAAATTGGTGATAGGCGGATTTAACGTTGGAATCGCGTCCGAGACGGCGTTCCAAACCGAGGAATCGGCGCTCTGCAATTAGTTCCGACTCTCCCAGAACAATCTCATGATTGTCAGTTCTAGGCAGGCGAACGATGTATCGCCCCGATGGGTCTCTTGACGTGCTTGAAGCGTAGAACTCCTCACAAAACTTCTCGGTAGTGGAATGAACGGATTGTTTTGGAATCGTTTCGATTTCCCAAAACCTTTGCAGTGTGACATCTAGGATGGTGTCCGCATTGGACAATTGGCAGGCTACCGAATCGATGGAATCTTGGAACGTTGAACCGCATAAAGTCCAACCGAATAGCGTTTCGATGAGATAGGGTAAACCTGGGCCGAGGGAAAGCTTCTTGCCAGTGTGTAGGTCCCAATATGCTTCCCCACCAATAACAAGGTCAATTTTATTCGGAACATGAAATTGCGGATCGGCTAGCTCTACTTTCGGAAGATTCCACAAGAAACTCTTGACATGGACGGTGGGCAGATTGACGGTGGGATGATCGATGACGAGGAATTGAAGCTTCGTGGAAAATGATCCTATTCTGGAACGAACTGTTGTGGTGACTGCTCGCGTTAGCTTACTATGAGATTGACCAATTCCTGCAACGGATACACTGACTTTGGATTGGGAAGTAGCTAGGATATTGGCAAGCTCCGTCGATATGAAATTCGACATCGAACCGGAGTCCAATAGAGCTCTGGCTTCGAAGAACTTTCCATGATCGTCAACGACGTGAAGAGCGACTGTCTGTAGGAGAACCGTGCTGGCGTAGGATTGGACCGACATGCTTACTTGTTGGGATGTGGAAGCCGATCCAGGTTTGGTGCACGGAGACGGTACAAACGTCGCGTCAGCGGGTTTTGACGTCACGGCAGCGGAAAACGAATTCTTGCAAGATTGGGATGAATCGTGGAGCAGAGTGTGGTGCCGATCGCGGCATGTTCGGCAAGTAAATTTGGATAAACAGTTTCTGGCGTGATGACCGGTTCTGAAGCAGTTCCAGCAAAGCTTCTTTTGGGAAACCAACTCTCTTCGTTGGCTGACGGGCATCTTGGCGAACGTTTGGCATTGAAACAGAAAATGACGGTCGGAACAAGCGAAACAGGTTGGGGCATTGGACTTGCTATCGGTAGCTTTGGCAGCAAATTTGGACGGAAAATGCCTTTTCGGGGAGGAAATGTTGCCGGCCACCTTTGGTAATATCGGCTGGGAACGCTGGGACATATCGGATGCTACTGACCTTATGATACGTACACGCTGATATAAGAATTCGACGAGGTCGTTGTATTCAAAGTCATCTTGCTGGCTGGTTTTCTCTTTCCACGCACGGAGGGTTGATGAATCAAGCTTGTAGGACATTATGTTTACTAGAGGGGTGCTCCAGTACTCGACGGGTTCATTCAACTTGGCAAGGGCCTTTACGTGCCGTTGGAACTCGTCCACAAGCTCATGAAGTTCGTCGGCTGACTCGTTCTTCATCGCCGGCAGGTCGTAAATGTTACGGAAAAGCTGTTTTTTAAGGAATCGTCGGTTATCATACCTTTTAAGAAGAGCATCCCACACTGTAGCATAGTTGTCGGCTTCGATGTCTATGCTTTCAAACGGTTTGCGTGCTTCGCCTTCGAGGGATTGGATCAGATACTGCAGTTTTGCCACTGTAGGTTTATCAACGTTCAAATGCACCATAGACGTGTAGGTGTCCCGAAAAGACAACCACTTAGACAAATCCCCAGAGAATTTGGGAAGGTCTATTTGTGGCAGTCTGAGATGGAAGTTGCCGGGAACAGATGCAGGATGATGAACTGTTGCGTTGAGCACACTTTGGTTGAGATCTACTGCACGTTTGGAAAGCAGAAATCCCTTCGCCACACAATAACGTCCTTCAAAGTTCACTCTCTCCGTTAAATGCACTTCCAAATGTTCGGCATCATCATATTTTTCAATTTCACCTTGCACTTTTAGAAAGTCCCGATACACTCTGTCCAATGATTCTAGCCGAATCGGAATTTGGCAACTATCACGGTTTGCATCGAATTTTTTCACAAAGTCTTCGACGCCACCACAAGTCACTAAAAGCCCTTTTCTCACGACACCCAAATCAACCAGCTTCTTTTCAATTTTCTTGTCCGGCATTCTTTGCACCAATCAAAAAACGATCGCGGATCGAAAACGGTTGGCTCCTTCCCGACGCGGACGATTACGAGGTGCTCCTTCCCGACGCGGACGCTTCGAATTTCTCCTTCCCGACGCGGTTTACGACGCGGATTGGTACAAGCACTGTCACAGTCACTGTTGGTGGGTGCCGTTGATTCAAACTGGCCAATAACAAGGCCAAAACTATCAAAATCACTCGCGAATAATTGATTTGTGGCGCACTACCGCAAGTTCTACTAGGTTAATAGCAACACACTTTCTTTTAGCAAGGCACAGCAGCAATTGTTCCCCCGGAGATTGTATGCCTTTATTTTCTACAAAATCACAGGCCTATACAATGCACTGTGTGCAGCAATCCACAAACTATACAACCCAACAGAGTATCGTAGGTACAATGACCAGCAACAAAGTATGTGGATCGCCCTTATTTCGGTCTGCTATCTATGCTCTCTAACCAGAGCATTAGTTTAGCACTGATAACGATCGCACAACTGGACTTGGGATAAAATACACGTGGACAGATTTACTTCGGCACTTTACTTACTATCGCGGATTATTCACTTTCGGATTTGGGATTATTATTTAAGTAATCGATCGTGTGTGGTTTCTCATTGGGAGCTATATTCGTACTGGTTTTGTTATTTATCGGGGACGATCGATAACCCCTTGATCTTCGGGTGATCGTGTGGAACGTGAGTTGGATGAGATGCTATCGTTCTGAGCAATTTCTCTCATTAGTTTTACATTTGTTCGTGTGTGTGTTGTTGCGTACATGGGTAATACAGATTTAGGGTAGTTTTAATAATCTTAGGTTAACGATTTTAGATTATGATTTTACAAAAGTGCTATTATAGAAGGCCTCAACAAAGATCTTCTTAACAGTGTAATGGATAGCAAAACAAGTTACAAAAGTCAAGCGAGGGCCCCAGGGCCAGAACACAAAATAGAACCGGAGTGAATGTGTGTGGGGATAAGTGGGGATAATACAATTACATTCATGATGGCATATCTCGAGACCCTTGATATCTGCGAAGGTGCGGTCTGGAGCAAAGTTGTTCAGAAGGTCAAGGGCATTCGAAAGGCGGGCCGTTTTGTTTGGAAGACCACCGCTACGTGGCGCTAGCAAGCATGCAAAATTGAGCATGTTCAAAGTGGTTCAGCAGGCCCAGTGCATTCAACCGACGGCCCGTTCTGTTTGTTATTCTCCCGCTATGTGGCACTAGTGAGCATGCAAAATTAAATATTTCAAATTTGATCTATCTTGTGATTCTGATAAGATAGAAAGTTCTAGTTTTGGGCAAAGTTGTTCGAAAGATCAAGGGAATTCGAATCGTAAACCGTTTTGTTCGGAATTTAACCACTACGTGGCGCTAGTAAGCATGAAAAATTGAGAATTTCAACTTGTTTCGTGATTCTGAAAAGATGGAAATTCCTAGTCGTCGGCAAAGTTGTTCGAAAGGTCAAGGGCATTCACGAAGAGATTTTTTTTTGTTTCAACCACAAAATATGTTCAGCTCAGAGCAATGTTTGAATTAAATCAACAATACTTCATGGTTCATTTTTGCACATCTGTCATAGGGTTAAATCAAAACAAGAATGATATAATTCCAACCAGTGTGTATACCTGAAGCAGCTCTACAAACAAATAGAAACAACAGCCTGCTCGTTTCAGACCGCTTTCAAGTTTATCGTGGCGATCGACAAGAAAAAAAATCGTAGAAGTTCTTACTTCTTAGTTCTTCTTACTTTGAAATTAAATTCATTACATAATTTAGGATTAATTTATTTTGTTTTATATTTTCATGGCTTCAATAATAGTACTGTGTTGAATCTGTTTGATTCAAAAAGAAAATCTTCTAATTTAAATAATGTATACTGAATGTAAATTAGATTCACAGCCTGTATTTTCATTCAAATGATTTCAAAACCAATAATCTTATTCAGAATAAACATTGGGCTGACCCTGACTGTGAAAAAATCAAAAATATTTTTTTTCGGTATAATCATTGCATAGGTGAATCAATTATATTTTACTGATGTTTATTCATGCATACATTAGTTTAATCAACTTGAAATGTATGGTTGTTACAATAATGCACATGGGTTTTCGAAAAATCAATGCAAAAATATAGTTGATTGCAGATGAAATATTATTGATTGAATTATACTTTTTTCTCCGTGTTCAACAGATGGACCATTCTGTTCGGAATTCCCTCGCTGTGTCGCTTTAGTGAGCATACAAAATTAAACATTTTCAATTTGTTCTATCTCGTGATTCTGATCCGATAGATAGTTCTGGTTTTTGGCAAAGTTGTTCAGAAAGTCAAGTGCAAAATCATACACACGTACACTCACTCACACGTTTATTTATACGCACCTTCACATTAACACATACGTGGTTTATTACATAACACATACACACATACGATCATACATACACACACCCATATTCACATATAAATACTTATCCTCAAACAGAACAAGTAGAAAAATTTGAAAATGCTCAATTTTGAATGCTCACTAGCACCACGTAGCGGTGGAATTCCGAATGGAACGGTTTACTTTTCGAATTCCTTTGGCTTTCTGAACAACTTTACCGAAAATTAGAACTTTCTTATCAGAATCACGAGATAGAACAAGTTGAAAATACTCAATTTTGCATGCTCAATAGCGCCACATAGTGGTGGAATTCCGAAAGAACGGCCCATCTTGTCAATGTCCTTGATCTGCTGAACAATTATGCAGATGACTAGAACTATCCTTCTTATCAGAATCATGAAATAGAACAGGTTGAAAATGTTCAAATTTTAATGTACTTGTATTATCTCCACTTATCCCCACACACATTCACTCCAGTTCTATTTTGTGTTCTGAACCTGGGGCCCTCGCTTGACTTTTGTAACTTGTTTTGCTATCCATCCCACTATTAAGAATATCTTCTAGGTGTTTTTCATTCAAAAGACTTAGAATGATATCAAAGTTTTTTTTACACGGATTTCGGAATTGACACGGTTTTTTTTACACGGTTTATTTTACACGGTACGTATCCCACGTTTAAAAAAAACTTTAGTGTATATGCATAGAGGAGACGTTTTTTAATACTTCCATATCGACATTGATCGTTCAATATTTTCAGATTGAAGGACCACACAGCGGAATCAATTCAAAACAACTGTCTCCATGGATAGTATACAGGATACTTCAATAAATCTGTTAGAATCTGGGTTTAATATTTTTATTATTTAATTACAAAATGATCTAAATTAATTTATTTTTTCTTACTAACACGTATGCGCAGCCTACATCACTCAAAGGCAAAAGGCAAAGATATTGAAAATTCGAAAATACTGTCCAAAGAAAAATACAGGTTATTAATATAAGATCACAAAAAGTAGAAGCTTATCAAACATAGAGCTATGTCCATTTAGAATCCGGAATAATAAAATCATCTGTACTTCAAGGAAAAATTATCAAAACAAATCATTCTTCTTCGTTTCTCATGAAAATTTGCACTCCCATAAAACGCTGCACACCTCCAGAGTCAACTTCCTTGGCAAATTTTTTCCACATTTTGGTCATCTGAGTCGCGTCCCGAGCAGTTTTTTCCACTTTTCTTAAGCTTCCGCTTCATTATTGCCCAAAATCTCTCGATGGGCCGGAATTGCGGGCAGTTGGGTGGATTTATGTTTTTATCGATGAAATCTACGTTCTTATCGCGGGACCACTGGATGACTTCCCGGCTGTAGTGGCAACTCACCAAATCTGGCCAAAACTTCACGGGACTTTTATGGGCTTTAATGAAAGGTAGTACGCGGTTTTTGAGGCATTCTTTTTTGTACAGCTTCGAGTCAATCGTCTTATTCGTCACGAACACTTTGGTCTTTGCTCTGCAGCTGCATATCCCTTGCCAAATCATTAGTTTTTTGGCAAATTGGTCCATAGAAGCAAACTAAAGCTTCGCAGGAACATATACTCGTGCCGTCGTCATGTAAATTTTTTTTACCAGGAAGCTGTCCGAAATCCATTTTGACGTTGGTTTCATCGTCGATGAGCAGGCATCCTTGGTGCTTCGTTAAAGCCTACTGGTACAATTTACGAGCTCAAGTTTTGGTGACGAAACTTTGCTTCAACGTTCTTTTTGGTTGCTTGCTGGCTCGATAAGAACGATATCCTGCTAGCAAACGAATTCTTCAAACGGTATTGCGAGCAGCAGCGTATTTTTGTGCGATTTCATTATCTGATAGTCCAGGGTTGGGATCAACGGATGCCTGCTGCAATGGTTTGAATCGTACCTCACTGACCGTCATGTGGCTGTAGTCATAGGAGATTGTCAGTCTCACATGTTCAAAGCCACGTCTGGTATACCGCAGGGTAGTCACTTGGGACCGTTGATTTTTTTTGATCTACTTCAACGACGTAAATTTTGCTTTCGAAGGACCTCGACTATCATACGCAGATGACCTAAAACTCTACCTTCGAGTGCACTCACTCGACGACTGTCGCTTTCTTCAACGTCAGCTAAATGCTTTTGCCGACTGGTGCACTTTGAATCGTATGGATGTCAACCCGGCCAAATGCCCGGTTATCTCGTTTTTGCAGAAATAAAACAGACTATTTTATTCAAGTATGTCTTGTTGGGCACCGAAATTGAGCGCGTCAGTCAAGTCAAGGACTTAGGAGTAATTCTGGATACCCAACTCACCTTCAAGCAGCATATCTCGTACGCTGTCGGCAAAGCCTCCTGCCTTCTGGGATTCATCTTTCGGATTGCTAAAGACTTCACGGACATCTACTGCCTCAAATCGATGTACTGCTCCTTGTGTCGTTCTATATTAGAGTATTACTCGGTTGTGTGGACTCCTCATTACAACAACGATGTCGTTAGAGTAGAGGCTGTTCAACGAAGGTTTTTGAGATTTGCACTACGTAAACTACCGTGGACGGATCCCTATCGTTTGCCAAGCTACGAAAGCCGTTGCCTAATTAACCTGGAGTCCTTGTTAGCCCGTAGAGATACAGCCAGGGCTTTGTTCATCGCAGACATCTTGCAAGACCGCATCGACTGTCCTGATCTTCTGGAGCAAATCAATATCAACGTGCAGCCCCGAGCACTGAGGAATAGTTCGATGCTGCGGTTACCTCCACAACGAACCAACTACAGTATGTTTGGCGCAATTGGCGGTTTACAAAGACTTTTAATAGGGTTTCCGCCTTGTTTGATTTAACGTGACTCGCCAGATGCTTCGTCGTAAGTTTAGTCATTTTTTTAAAAACCTGTCTAATTCGCATCCATTGTGTTATTTTTAGTTTGTTTTATGTCATGACCATTAATGTACCGTTCTAGTTTAGCTTTAAGTAACATCATTAAGATTTGTACATAATCTGTTGATAAATAGAAATAAATCAATAAACAAAGGGTTTGATCTGACGGTTCTCAACACCTTCTGGTTCAGCTTACGGTTGTCGTATCCTTCTTCCTGATTTTGCACCTCCATTTTTCTTTCTACTTCTACTTCCTACTTTACAAAACACGTCTACTTTTTTCAACGTTATATAAACATTCAAATATAATAATATTGTGAGTTATGATACAGTAATGACAAAAATTGAATTATAACTTCAGATACAAGCCGAATGACAAACAGCGCTGCACGAATCAGATGAGCTCAGATTTCAAAAAAGGTCTTTTCGCAAACCGGAAATGAAAAATTAAGAAGTAAGTGCAAAAAACCTACCATAGATCAAACTATAAATTAGAAGAAAAATTAGTATTTTCTATTTAATTCCAACTACCTTTGCTTATCTTCGACAGATACGCGTATTTCGTCTACAATGTGCAAACTTCTTCAGTGTCTCGTACTAATAACTCGACTCACTACCATAGATTCCGTTGCAGCTTCTTTTAATCAAGGCATTAGATACTTCTCAATCATAATGATAATTGGGTATATAAGACATAATAATTCAAAGTTTATGTAACCTATAAGGTGAAATTATAAAAAAAAATGTTAGAATATAAATCACAAAAACACAAGTAATGATAAAAATGATAAAAATGATGATAAAGATAAATAATATTGGTTATGAATAAACAATGTCCTATAAGATAATATATATAGTGAAGGGATATTATAATGAGAACTGAGAATTACATGTTTGCCGACTGCTGTTTTGTTGCAATTGTAGACAAACTTGCGCATCCATTATGAGCCAGAAAATTGAGACAATGTATGACAGCCATGAAAGAAATAAAAATTAATTTTAAATTTTAAATTATTTTAGAATACCTGATGACCTGGAAGACCTGAAAGATATGAGAATGGAAAATTATGATATGATTTACCGGTCGCACCCCTCACTTCGCTATTGTCGGATTGACAACATTGCCCAGGCTACGCCAACCAGCGTCTCCATGTTTCAGCTGGCAGTCTTTTGTGATCATATGACTCGTGGAGGCGTGAGGTAGGAACTTGTGAGGACCAGAGGTCGGTTGCAACCTCCTTAGAAGTTGTCAACTCACCATTTGAAGCCCATCAACTGTTTTTCATGTATACATATATAACTCTATAATTGTGAAATAGTCAATCGGTTTTGTTGATCGTTGATTTTTTTCTGCTATTATGTTGTTGACCGAAATCTAATGTGGACAGGCTTTCAAGTCATTCTCATTAAGGTTTTGTGTTTGTTAGTGAAGTTAGTCGTGGTGAATAGACAATAGTGCCTTAGCAACCTGAAGCTCGTGATTTACTTAAAAAACTCTTCGAACTTCGTAAGCATCATAAAGTGGTCACTACAGAACAGGAAATGTTGAAGTCATGGCAGAAAGCTGAAAAACGAATCGGTTCAAGCGTTGTACAAAATCTTGTGCGTGGTATTAGAAGAAAGTTCGGGCTTCTGGATTTGGTAAAGAAATACAGTGAAATAAAAATATCTTAACCAAGATTATACATTGTATTTTATTCCCTGAATATTTAATGACAATCGGTTGAGAGACTTGCTTTTGAGGACGAGTTTGAAGTGATGCAATTTAACTAAAAACACCCTTTATACGAGGATGTGTTGTGTGTCATGACCAATCAGACCAAAAGATGTATGGAAATGCCTAGTAATGAATTTTCAAAAGAAGTTTAAATTTTTCAAAATTTTCTCATGACAATAGAGTCACTTTAAATGCAACATGAATGCCACTTTACTGCCAGGGTTCATAATTCAATGCTTCATAAATACTGTTTTTCATTGGAAATGCTTATTACAGGCTACAAGTATTTAAATTGCATTTGAAATCCAACTTTACAACAGATAGCATTCAAGATGCAGATATAATGCTACTATAATGCTTGTAGCATCTGAAATTCAGATTTGAGGTTGATTTTCTGCATAAACTAACTGCTTATTGGTTACCTGGGTAGTACAAACGCAGCCAGTACGTGAAAGGGTATGGAGAGTGACAATGCCCCCCCCTTTCTCTCCCTCTCGAGGCCTTGTTACGGACATTCTACTCCTCCCCCTTGGAATACAATTCCAATTCCGGTTCAATGTTCTTGCAATCATTCAGCAATACAGCGTGGGGGAGTGGTTATTTGCTGACTGTTCGATACACTCATACTTCAAAGTTTGACTCAGGTTTCTTCACGATTTTACTTGTGATGCCCGCATCCAACAGTTCGTAAGTAAAGCCATCCAATATTTCTTATTTGCTCAATGGAACATCCATGATATCGTTCTATCAGTAATCAACGTACTTGAACACACGTTTGCAAACGAAAACATATAGTCAAAACTATTTGACTAACGTACCACAACTGTATCCAACTTCTGCATCGGAATAACCTAATCCACCAGCTTGGAAAGCAGTAGGATAGCACACAACTCCAGTCCAAAAATGGACGATTTCATAGAGACGAACTACCCTGGATTTGCTGCACATAAAATGAGACACTGCAGACCCGTCCATAAGAATGCAGCGAAGGTGAAAACATGCATCTCCACTGTCTCCGTTTCAGACACCACGAGGCATTTTGAAATCTCGGAATTGCCTAAATGACTCAACCATGTATGGAATTCCGTCCACCGGAGTAGATGGAGTAGATCACCTTGTTCAGAATCATTCCATCCATGGTTAGTAACCCATAGGTACTGCATGATCATTTTCGCTTCGACTATCACCGATGAGACAAGTCCCAATGGATCAAACAACTTCGCTATTTGGGACAGGACAAAACGCCTGCCTTGGACATCCGTCGATTCAAACGTCTTGTTGAACAGAAACAGGTGTATTTTCAAGTTCAACAGAAGTTTCAAAGCCTTAATCAGTTCATTTGCGCTGGATCGGCACTAGGTTCTCTCGATTCACTTCAGAAATTCCTTCAAGCACATCCTCGGAGCTGGAACACCACTTTAAGATTGGGAACCGAGCCCAAATTTCAGCGTCATTGCTGCCAGGTCACAAGAAGTTGTCCATGTAAGAATCATTAAGTATCACTTCAGTCGCTTCCGTATCTCTCTCATCACAGGCTAGCTGGATTACCCAAGCGACCAAAAGATAGAGGGGTGAGTTTTAGCTTAACTATCAAATCGAAGGATTATGATGAGAATTCTATTCAGCTTACTTTTCAAGTAAGCTACCGACCTTTCTAATTCGCGTTCAGTTTTCAAGCTTCTAGCAGCATTCTTATCAACTTCTAGAGAAAACTTTGAAGGTCACAAAAGGTTTGTTCAAGAGGTTGTAGAGAATGCTATTCAGCTAACGAAGTACCTCTAATGAACTCAACAAGTACACACAAGTAAATTAAATTTTTCATAAAAACTTGTTACTTCAACAAGGTGGGTTATGCTATGATTTTACTACAAATGTCGATTCCATTCATTATTATTTTTTTTGTTACCTATAATCTTATCTGAACCTTGAAGTCTCTGAATTGTCTCTCTTAAACTCAATCTGAACTTCGAATTAATTAAATTTACTTTGTTGAGTGACAGCTTAATTTTCCGCATCCCATCTTGCTAACAGTTTCTTACGATGGTAATGAAAAAAGCCGTTTTTTTTATCGTTTATAAGAAATCCTTTTCTTTGCTCTTGTATCTCGTCATACCTGGAGCATAACACCAGATTGCTCTTTGAATGTAAACAATATTTTTGATATGTTTTCAAGTGTTACTCAGAACTATACGTGTATTCGAAAAGAAGGAAAGTTACTAGAAAAGCAAAGAAAGATAAGTAGTTTCCATTTAATTCCACCTACCTTTATTGCTTATCTTGACAAATACAGAGTTTTAGTACATGACACTGAAGAAGTCTACACATTATTTACGAAATACGCGTATCTGTCAAGATAAGTAATAAAGCTAGTTACAGGCATTCCACAAAAAAGCTCACACTCACCAGGATTCAGTAGGAATGTAGTTCAACACAGATGAATTGTGAACTTTTGCGCTGATTAAGAGTACGATTAGTACTTTAATTGAACTTTGTGTCAAATTTTTTTTTGAAGTTCCTAGAAAGTTCTCGACTAACAATGAACTTTAATGTTGATACTATAATTGTTACGTCTGTATATTCCGTACGTCGAGTATCGATAATGATGTAGAAGATGATGTTCGCTCATCACCATGAGGCACCAAGAGTGGACAGTCATGTTTGCTAGAATGTTTTGCTAGAAAACTTTACTCGAACTTTCAAGTTGATTTGAATATTAATGATACTTTAAAGAAAATCATATTCTGCCTGTACGTTAAGTGTCTTCTGATTCAGCAAAACAGTTCGATGGAACTAAATTTCTTCTATATGTGAACTTCTGAGTTCTCATCTCAACACTCAACTCGACTGTCGAGTTATTGGTACACGACACTGTAAAAGTCTG
Source organism: Aedes japonicus (assembly GCA_034211315.2). Lineage (NCBI taxonomy): Eukaryota > Metazoa > Arthropoda > Insecta > Diptera > Culicidae > Aedes > Aedes japonicus. The sequence continues at coordinate 12,642 of JASCZW010007926.1, forward strand.
CTCATTGTAGACGAAATACGCGTACCTGTCAATATAAGCAATAAATTTAGTTGAAATAAAATACTAGTTTTTCTTCTCATTTCTAGTAATTTCTACTCAACTGCTCGCACTTTCTAGGATTCAATTCTAAAGTTTGTTAAAAATTGCGTCAATCGAGAATAGGCAAAAACGGTAGCTCTATCCTCAGAAAACAACCAATCCATCTCCTCTTCTTGATAATAAAAATATTTATTTAGAACCAAAGCAAAACAATCGGGAACATCGTTAACTTCCATATTGTTTGTGGCATCAAGTCATCCATTTCTCTGGTCATTTCCAATGCTTATCTTCTCCGAATAGCCAAAGCAATTCATACATATTTGTTTCTTCGGACAGTGGCAACATTGGCACTTTGAAATCATTTCCTTCCATTAGGCGTTTATGATCTCCTTCAAGCCTACCCGACAAAGTCCGAGAAAATCTTCCAACCATGACCCAAGCTTTCGTGCCGGAGGCTAGTTAGGGAGGCCTTTTCTGATTTTTACAACTTCCATTTCGTTCTCCCATTCGCCACAAGCTATTATTAGTTGCCCCTTTCGCTGCGCGCAGACACACTTTCACACTCACCCGAGCAACGCACGTTATCGATTTTCCCACGGGTAACGATTTTCCTTTAGCGCTTTTCCTTTCTTCGTTTTAGAGCTGTAGCACATTGCAGGGTGTGTGAAGGAGCAAAATCATAGCGGTTGTACAATCGGATTGCAATGTGTAAGGGGTCCATAAAAAGGGGTTCAGCAGAATGAGGGTCTACCCATTTCCGACCGGCGCGATCCAGCTGTTGGAGCATTCGACGTGGGTAGCAGAATTCGAAAAAAATAATTTAACTTTCAAATTTTACATAGCCGTTGTCGTCGTCGGCGACGACGATGATGTCGACTTTGCAGGTTTAACTGTAATTGTGTTTGGAGAGTCGCGCGAGGAAGAAGAAGGCGATCCTAGCCCTTTTGTTTCTTTTTGTTTTTATTCTTTATTCGCCATTCGTTGAATCGTTGGCAAATTGCTATTTTATCGGCTGGAAGGTTAGTCATGTAGAATATCCATGCAAAATGGGGAGGGTTGTCTGGTCCTATTTCCCACCCATTGCCGGCGCACTCGGCCGGTTGGAAATTGTCCATTCGAAATGTATGGCTGAAATGGCTGTGCGTGAGCTTACGATTTTTATTTCTTGAAGCTAAGTTGCCGCTCGGCGAAACGAGGCACGGAGTACAGATAAATATGCCATGTTCGTCGGATGGTAATAAACCGAACGCATAACTTTGGGTTCTGTGTAGGAAATGGATGGGGATAAAGTAGTACCAACATAATGTTGGAATGAGTGCGTTCAAGGAAAAGACATTGATATTTGTTTAATATGTATTAAAAAACAGGGCGCTAAAATGAACCAAAACTTTCATTTGAGAGTACTAATTATGCATGGATTTAATATTCTCACCCACTTAAATAACGCTCTTCAAATAATCAAACCACAAGGAATTGATAATCTAAATTTCTTGTAATGCCATTCAATAAACAGTCGAAAATATTTGTCGTCACTTAATAATACATAGGGGAAGCCGACCTAATTTGGAGTGGGGGTGTTACTGGGGTGGTAGCTCATCGAATCTTCCGGTCCGCTTCTAAGACTCTTAATATGAGGTACCATGTGGGTCGCCACCGATTGCCTGTTGATCAGTCGAATTCGGTAGATGTCTACATTGAGTTACTTCAAATCACAATATTCCACCCACCAAATCACAAAACATTGCGATTGGTTGAACGGATGGGAGAAAATCAAATCATTGGGCAAAGGACCAAGTTTCCCCACGGTTGGTGCCAAAAAAATGAGTTTGAAAGTCAACAGAAGCATAAAGTTGCCAGAAATGCTTCCTGGGACGCAAATTTTGCCAACTTCAATCGAAATGTATGACATATATTGCTCTTTAGGACATTCAACTTTTTTGTTGCAAAAGTTTCACTAGTAAAACAGTTTGCAGAATGTAGCTGTACAAATTGAAAGTTTACGAGAAACATTAGAGTCTACGTCGAGAACCGGTTGTGAACGGTTGTGTCAATGATTTGTTGCGTACTATTTTCTTTATCTGGCATATCGCCTTTTCTATTGTTTCCGTTATGTATTTTTCGGTGGCGTGGGTGATCGAGTCAGCTTAGCTTTAGCATAGCTTGACTAACTGCACGTATCAATGGTTGCTACTCCGTGATTGATCAGAATCAGTGAAATTGCACACTAAATCAACTGCATGGGGCTGAGAGTAGCCGGTCATTCTCACTGTACACGTTTCAGTGACTCAATTTCTTTAATAATCAATAACGGTGCCTACCACGTCCTTGCAATCAGTTGGGAATAGGGAAGGAAAGTTAGTGTGACCTTTGCTGATTAGGGACCGTGTTTACCTCTACACCCCAACAACGGTCACATGAAGGAGGTTTTTCTATGTTAGTAGGGTAGGGCTCGATGGATCAGGATTCACCTTGATAAGTTATGTGATCATATTATATAGTTAATTTGTTAACATGTTTCGCTCCTCGTTTTTGAGAGCACTTACCAATTCTCAATTGTCTGAAAATCCCTTGCGAGATCCAACTGGTTAACGTTCTGCTTTTTCCACCTAAATGATGCCTATCCAAAACAGCCAAGCTTGCCCCATGTGGCATTGCAGGTGAACGAAAGTAGCATCATATCTCGATCTTAACTCCTTCAACTGTGGAACTGTATCCACAGCAATGTCATGTTGGTAATGGAACCGGTCCGTGGTGGAACTGGTTTACCAAGCGAAGTTTGCCGAACATCGGTGTTTGTGGGATTTTCCCGAGTCCTGGAGTTAGATTTGGTAGACAGGTACAAGCCGGTTGAGCCAAGAATGGCTATGGTAGTGATACATTACGGACATGAATTTCTCCGACAATAATTGTGTTATAATATCGGAAAACACAACGGAAGAAAATTCACGTTAAACTTAGTACTCTAACCTATCCCGGTAAGATGTGGTGTTTCGTCGGGTATGGTGGGCCGATGGTGAGGGTCAGAATTAATAGTGATTCATATTATTCGCTCACCATACTATCAAGCGTTAGTACTTATTACCTTGTTTTGCTAATGAAAAACCACCATCATACCTTGTGAGTGGCCCCAATGGCATCCATACTGTTGGTTTAAATCGGTCTGAATCGGCTTTCTAAATTTATTAGCACTTACGCGTTCAACAAAAAAAAACACCTTTAAATGTTCGACAGGGTACCCGGGAACCCATCAAATTAAAATGATTGTTACTCTTAAAACTATTGACCGATTTCAATTCTTGTAGCCCTATTGGATTCAGAAATTTAGCTGCTTTATGAATATTATATGAAATGTCTGTTTGAATTCATCGGGAACGGTGGTCCACTATTTGGAAATTTCTGGGAATGGATGTCACAATCTTTGGATTAAGGCCTACAAAATATTTCTATTCTATTGTGACCATATGTCGTCTTGTCCCCGGAACGGCCATTCTGTAACAGGATTCCATGGGGCCTAGAGTGGCCATGAACATATTTTGAAGGAAACCCAAGTGATACGGGTATCAAAATTGATGAATTTTCTCAAATAGGATATTTCTCAACGTATTGTGGCCATCTGTTGATTTGTCTTCGGGCCGGTCATTCCAGAACAGGTTCCCGTAGGAGCTTGAGTGACCATTATCGTGTTTAGAAGTAACCCTTGGCATAATGGGCATCATAGTTCATGAAATTACTTTAGAAGGCTATTTCTCACAACTTTTTGACCATCTGATATTTTCTCTTCAAAACGGCCATTCCTGTGGGACCTGGAGCTGCCATTAAAGTTTTTAGGTAAATAAAAAAAAATTATGAAATCAAGCAAAGAGGATCATTTTCCACCAATTCGTGATCATCTGATGATTTGTACCCGCATCTAATCTGTTGGTCAAGGTTTCCTTAATATGTACATGTCTTTTTAAAGTCCCACTGGAACCTATTCCGGAGTTACCGGTCCGAGGCCAACACAAACCCAAGGAAGATTGTTGGTTTTATCATTGTTTTATAGCATTATTGAAGTTTAATTCATGCTCTTCAGAACCCTTATAAAACCAAAATAGTTACTTGGGAATGGCCACAACAAATTGAGAAAGATCCTACTGGAGAAATTTCATGAATTTTGGTACTCATATTGTCAGGGTTTACTTCAAAATATCTTCATGGCCACTCTAGGTCCCATGGGAACCTGTTACAAAATGGTCACGAAAAGTGGTCAGGTTTTGAGTGTTAATATCTCAGTCATCTCTCATGAAAAAAAAATCAAAATCTCTGCCCTAATCGATTGGAAAAATTTTACCCATTAGCTGCAATAGAGAAAAGTGTTGATAGTTGAAAAATTCAAAAATGTTAAGCTTTGTTTTGAAAAGTATATTAACCCCTTCAGGTCTAAGCGTTTATACATGTTTCAAAAAGGAACATGGCTGTATGAAATCACTCACTGAGTAAAAGTGTACACTGTCTTGGGCAAATTTGTTCTACAATAATTCTTCTATCTGGAAAATATATTTATAAGTTTCAGGCCTAATTGATGACCTGGAGAATTCTGAATATGAAGTAGTTTAAGAAGATAAAATAAACGCCTTATTAAAAGTATAAAGCGTTGTTTTAATATATGAGTTCCGAACATAAGATCTTCAGTAAGAGTAGCTATTTGGGCTAAATAAGGTGACCTTTTGGAACGTCAACAGTCTATATTTTATAACTTTTTGATCCCATTTTTCATGCAAACTCTCCTGGCGTTCAGAACTTAAGATTTACAGTTGTAACAGTAATTTTGAGACAATACAAATTTACAATAAATATTCAATTAATATACTTCAAGGTCAACAAACATTATAAAGCAATTTGACATGTTCTGGGTTATCCTAACTATTTTTGAGATCAGAACATAGGACCTACAATTGCTATAAAAGCTTTCTAGGCTATGCATAGCTACGCTGTGTATTGAAACATATTCATTGAATATCTTGGAAGACCAACAGACCAACAGAGATAATCTTCTACGTTATCCAAAGTGTCATGAAATTCAAAATTGAAAATTTACAGCTGTAACTATAGCTTTCTGGACCAAACATAGTAACAGTATGTATTTGACCAATTTAAGTGAGTCTTCTGTAAGGTCAACAGATATAATGAGATATCTTGGGATCAGTGGTGGTAACGGTTAACTTATGAAAAAAAATGTCCCTGCACAAAGCTAACAATTGCTGCCTACACCTCCCGCTTCAAGCTAATTGTAATGTTATGAGACCGAAAGGCGAAAAGCAAAAAGCACGAACATCCCGTATTCTTTTTTATTTTGCATTTTGCTATGAGATAGTGTGTGCGGTGGCGTATGAAAGACAAACATTTATTATTTCGATTACTTTTGGTCATATTCCCCTTTCGCTCGCTTTTATTAAGGTAAAAGAATGTCATGACATTTAGAAAAGAAAATGTAGAAAGCGTTTCTTTTTAACAAGCAAACCAACTCGGAACTCACGAAAAATCTCTACACAGCTTATTTTTTAACCATTATGTGTCCAACAGAGAACAAATTCGCCTTTTTCGATTACAAGACATGAAATTTCATTATGTTTTCAAAGTAGGATGTTGAAACTCTGCAGGAGGGAAATAATTAGTGCAAAGCAAAGGGGGGGGGGGGGGCTACGCTTTCCAATTTATTTTAAAACGTGACAAGCCGACAGAAAACATTTTTAACACGGAAACTAAAATGACCATTACTATGGAACTATCCAACCGATTAGAAATCTACTCAACCACTTTCTCAAAATTGTCTCATGGACATGAGACATGGCATGCGGCATATCAAACTTCATGATTTTGCAAAGCATTGTCTTCGAAGGACATTCTGAAAGTCTCTGACCACACTGGCACCATAGGGAGGCCCTGCGGGATCCGAGTTCCTCTGGAAAAGTGGCCATATTCAAACCGTAACCAAAAGCTTTTCTGAATTTCGTTACGTTTTGATGCACTAAACTGTGCGTTTCCTTACCAGCTTGACAGTATCTTTTTGTAAAAAATGGCAGACCTATTTTTGCAAAATCTAAAAGTTTGATGTGCTGCTAGCCAGGTTTTGAATATGACCCCTTTTCGAACTTGGATCTTGGAGGGTCTCCCTAAGTGGCCAGTGTAGTGATTTCCCCGATCTCGTCACGAGCCGTATGCATGTTGGAAAGCTTCCAGCATTCGGAGCTCATCTATGTTACTCGCTATCACCAGTACAATTTTCACAAGACTGATTTTTACGATCAATGCCTACTCTTTGTGATACTCCTAGCAACGCAAAGAAACAACGCAACACAGTAGGAAAGGACACTAGAGGGGTCGTTCAAATCTAATCAACTAAGGATGTTCATGAAAAGGGGTAAACAGTATAAACTTCTTACAATATGAGAGTATTTCCTGTAAAGTAGCATTCTCTTTTCCTAGATTTTGCGAAGGAATGATTTATTAAATACAAAGTGTATGCTATACTCTCTACAGCCAGTATGGTTAGAAATCCTCAAAACGTTTTTTCATGACCTAGTTTTGTAAAATCATGAGGTTGGATGTGTCGCAAGGCAGATTTTGACACTGATCAATGATATGAATATGGCCCCTTTTCCGAAGGAGTGCGGACTCTGGAGCGCCTGCAGGAATCTTCAGAATGTCCTCCTAAGACAAAGTTTTGCAAAATCATAAAGTTTGATATGCCACAAGCGAAGTTTTAGAAAAAATTTGAATATGGTCACTTTCCCAGAGGAACTTGGACCCCGCATGACCTCCCTAAGTAACCAGTTTGGCCAGACCCCATGTCCTTCGAAGACAATGTCTAGCAAAATCAAGAAGTTTGATGTGTCGAAAGCCAGGTTGTGGAAAATATTTGAATATGGCCACTTTTATGGAGGAACTTCGGATCCCGTTGGGCGTCTTTTAGTGGCCAGTATGGTCATAAATTCTCATAATGTCTTCTGATTACCTCGTTTTGCAAAATAATGAAGTTCGATCTGCCGCATGTCATGTTTCGCATCTAAACATATTTTGCCAACCATCTCACAGTGGGCAAGAACTGATGAAACTAAAAAAAAAATCTGTAACTTTTTTTTTTTTTTTTTTTGTCTTGATTATCGAGATTTTTAGCCTTGGGCTGGTTCATCTCCCGTCGTAGTTAGTCCAACACCACTTTTGGGCATTTTCGTAACTTCTCCGGGGGTGAGAATCTGTAACTTTTGTCGCTTTAAGCGCGGCTTGTAAACAAGGCCATTTCAGCTTGTTGTAAACAAGGCCATTTCAGCAAATTGTCAATCACTACACGGATATGGTTGTGGAGTTATAGAGCTTATTTTACCCCACTTTCCCTTAAATTCTTCAATAAGTTATAGACATCTTCGCACGGAGAGGCTCACGATCGACAAAACAGTACTAGTACAATGTGAACATTCTTGGAAAATAGAATAGAAACTGTTTCAACTACCGCACGGCTCTGTGAACGAAGATATGGCTGGTTTTACCCCACTTCCCCTTGTATTGTTGAATAATTTATAGATATCTTTGCTCAGAGTTGCTCAAGATCAACAAAATAGGACCAGTTCAATGTGAAATTTCCTGGAAAATCGAATACAGGTTTTTTCAACCACCGCGCGGCTCTGTGACCGAAGATATGGCTGATTTTACCCCACTTCCCCTTAGTTTGTTTGGCATGAACATCTCAAGATTGTCTCATAATGCCTGTTGGTCTTCCAGAGCATTCATTATATATGTTTGAATGTACATCATAACATTGTTAAGCAGATAAAGCTACAGTTACAACTTAAGTTCTGAACTCGAGGACAGTTTGGACGACCTTGCGCATCTTAAAAAATATATCCTACTTTTCTTCCATCATTTTCATGTTATTGAGCACCACAGAGAGGACAGCCAGTTTCTGTCGGACTTGGTTTCCGGGCTACAATGGAAGGTGATACATATCATACATACATCATACATATCTTGACCTATACATTTTAGTATACTTTCATCAACTAATGGTTGAGCTGTATAGAGGTATATAAATGCATCGTATTATCAATTGTATATCATTATTGTTTTCCCTACAAAAAAAAACAATCATAAAGAAGGTTTATCTGCTTCCAGGTAGTGTATATGTGTTAATGCTGTGTGACTTAAGGTTGTTTTCTATTAACAACCCATACTTGTGAGTGGCCCAGACAGCATTCCTACTGTTGGTTTAAATCGGTCCTCAAAGTCGATGTTTTTAACGTAACCACTCACAATACTGAGTGGCCCAACAGCATCCTTACTGGTGGTTTAAATCGGTCCTCAAATTTGATTTTTTAACACATTTTAGTATTCTGGTGAAATAAACCATCCACACTTGTGAGTGGCCCCAACAGCATCCTTACTGTTGGTTGAAATCGATGTCAAAATTTGAATAACTTTAATGTGCATCTCTGTTCAGAGAATAAATCGGGAACATAGTTAAATATCTGATTCACTGCTGACGTCAGTTGAATTCAGCATACCGTTTACCAAAACGGATCCCGCTGCAAACCCAACCACTTTATCCAACATCCCAGTGATTTCTCGTGGGAGTGCAGAGGTGTTCTCGGCTTCCAATAAAGCGAGAATCACGTCAACATATTCCAATCCATTCCCTACTTGACCTGCATTCGGACGGGGCTGGCGCCGGTATTGCCTTAGTTTGAGATCACCAGATTTTAAAGATTGAAGATGTATGCTAGTCCCAAGCATCATCTGTTGGCTGTTTGTGTAATAACAGCTGATCTGTCAAAAACGGAGTAGTAACCTCGGGCGGTCAATCATGCTCATGCTCATGATCATGCTCATTTTCATGTTATTGAGCACCAATTTAATCAGAACACACCAAATTGCTTGTATAATAACGCTTGGAAAATTTTAGGCCTGACAGGGTTAATTCAAAGAATGTTGCATACTTAGTCCTACGTCATCATTCAGAACAACCCAAAGAGGCTGTACCTTGTAGTTTTTTTTTTTTTTTTTTTTTGTGGCGGCCAAATATTAATGAAGTACCTGGGCAAATGCGACGACTTGATTGTAAAGGATAACGAGACCAATGATGATTCTGGTAGCGTTGATCTCAAATATGTATATCCCACACCAAGCTGTCGAAGAAGGTCCTTCTATGGCTGACGATCAACGAAAAGGGAATTCTTTATGTTGGGACAAGGTAGTTTAAATAACACTCACGAGCTAATTGGGATCGATTTAAACCAACAATTCACAAAGTGTGATGGTGGTTTACTTGATTTTACAGCATCGTTATTGACAGAAGCGAAGGTCTATGAAGAGAATCGATCAACGAAAATAGGCCCTCTTTAAATGTTATACAAGATTTATTCCACCATTTTTTTTTTCGAGACCCATCGATGGTACTCATACATCAAACAAAAAATTCACATCAGTGGAAAATATCCAGTTTAAATTTACTTAACTTTCAGGAGATTCAGGAAGTGAAAATGCTATGCAAAATCAACTGAATCTTATGTGTTCACTAAAAAATTATATGATGTCAAGTCAAGTAGAGCTTCTTTTTCAATGTGATATTTATGTAAAAGTCACTTATTTTAGTTTTGAAAAATATCTACATGTGTTTCCTGTAGTAGCTAAGTGAAATATTTTTTCAGTGTACTTTCTAGCACACCATAGCATGCGACCGTTTGAGACAGATATTTGCTGTACCACATTTGGAAAACCATTTTCAAATTTTCATACATCGTCCGAAAACTAAGAGCAGTGCATGGTTGGTAAACAGAAACTTAACCCCCAGATAGGGAAAACTCCATTGCAACGTATGCATTTAAACAGGATCACCCTAACTCCCATCACCCCCTGAATCACGGATCACAAACATCCGGAGGGAACCGCTCGTTATTCTCAACCAAAATGTGAGGAAACATGCAACATTAATGCACTGTATGTTTACCAAACACGTTAAAACCTCTCGGAAACGGCTGGGGAATGAAAATATGCGCATGTCATCCATCTGGAGTGCCCGGCTGCACAAGAAACGTGCGGACGATGATGATAGCGCTATGCGGTTGGAGTAGGGCCAATCCACACTGTTGACTGCCCTGCAAAACCGGAACGATGGACCATTAGTGTGTGGGATTTCTGCTTTCGAGTTCCGACATGTCTGCTGCCTTGCTCCACTTTTTCGGTGTTTCTTGCTTTGACTAATTAAGTTCAACGGGTGACCAACTTTGACTGCGCTGATACAGTCCAGAAAAATATAGAGCGCCTCCAGATCGCTTCCAGTCGGTCAGAGCGAATTATACAATTTATCAAAACAGGCATCGAATGAATAATTAACTGCCACCCACATTCTTAGTTGTTTTCCAATTAATCATTTGAAAACAGAAAGTCGTACTCCACCTGGCTAATTTTCCCCTTCATGGAGTGCCGTCGAGGCACATAATTTTGGACTGACGATTTGCGTCAGTGAACAATTGACTGGGAACAAGTAGGATGATTTATGACATCCAATTCCCTCCAGTTCCACCAGGCAAACGTACACCTTTTCCCTGAACGGAAACTCGCCCAAGCATGAAAAGCCCCGTCTATGCTAATGCTTTCGCTTGTTTACTTTACAACCAACGGAGGTCTATTTTCGTTGACATTCGCTTAAAATAAGCGACTGTCTGTGGGATGTGTGAAAAGTTGCCGAGAGATTTGAGATAATTGAGGTGACACACGGTGTCAAACATTCCTTATTTTAGGCACTCCAAAAATAGACTGAACTGTAAATGGGAAAGTTCTTCCATGGAAATCAATCATAAAGTTGCTTCTATTTCAGCTGCGATTCCGAGAACATCCGAAATATTAGTATTCAAACGACCTGTCATCAACACACATTAGCATCGAAGCAATCTTCGATTCAACACTGAAATGACACATTCGGCACTCACCTCTTCGTAGATGAAGTTATCGATTTCCTCCAGCGGGCGCCCATACATGTCATCCGGAAATGGTTCGAACTTCCTTGGCAGCACGGCCCCGTCCTCGACCTGCACCTTGGACCGGGGATGAAAGCCGTACTCCCGCACCAGCTGAATGTGACGTGACTCATGCTTGTCCTGCGACTTTTCGGTGTACGCAACGACCTGCTGCTTTGCCCCGGTTGTGCCTGCAAAGGAAGAAGGATGGAGAACGTCGTCATTTAATCACAGCTCTTTTAAGGAGGTTAAATCATGTAAGGTGAAGAAGTCGAACCCGGTCCAGATTCAAGATTAATTGCGTGACTCTCGAATGCCACCTCCGGGGACCTTTTCGTTGATTAAAGTGAACCACAAAACAGTAACACCGTTCCGCAGAGATAAAAGTGTCATCCAAGTTGGATCCAAATGTCACGTTTACGGTTCAAAGTATTCCGTAAGGAGGAGCCATTCCATCTCCAAGATGCTGACTTTCCACTCCAATTACTCCGGTTCTCGCCTTGCCTTCTAATGTGTTTGCCCCGGTTCAAGGTATGCAAGCATGATTGTGTTTGTTAATTTTGTGCGGTTTGCTTGATGGCATCCCGGCGCCTCTTTTCACCCAAAACGGAGGAGATGGCAAAGTGGAATTTCCCCGAAGCGCCGCCATCGTCACGTCACTCTCAAATAAACAATAATTCAACTCAAGACGATCGATTGAAGATTTGTTTGTTTGTACTCCCTCAGGCGGCAAAACGATAGGCTATTATTGGTAAATATGCTCCAATTGGGGGAGTTACGTTTGAATGGAAGCCATTTCCGCCGGATGGGCTGGGAGGGCGGTGGTGTTTGAAGGTTTCATTATTCGAAAACCCCATTAAAGGGAAGTGATTGGATGGTTGCGTAGGACTGGAAATTAGAAAATTCATTTAAATTTCTGCGATTGACGGCAAACACGATGGTAGGGTAATACGTGGTAAGAACATACACATCCATCAAGTTAAATATTTAGGATGCTGAAAGGTTCGAAGGATATTTTAAGCGCTTTTTTATGTACGAATCAGTAATAGCTGTATGCCCCATATAAAATTCTATATGTGGTTCCAACCGCTATTTGAATGCTATGAGCGATTTTGGCTTTAAATCTCGACAACTCGATCTCAACTCAAAACGACTTAGCTAATTTTTGATAACAAAGAGGAAAACAAAGATTCAAACGTAAATTTGTCGAAACTTCTAGCACACCCACGCAGATTAGCACCACCATCACAAAGGATAATATTTTCCAGTTGGTGCTCTGTTGCGTGGGAGTGCTAAGAGTTTCGAGAAATTTACTTATATATCTTTGTTCACCACTTTATTATCAACATAAGCAACGCCGCTTTGAATGAGTTAAAGAGAAATTTTTATTTGCGTCAATATTTTAGGATTTGTTTGTTTGTCAACAAGTAAAATATACATCTCACTGACAGCTAATAGATACACACCAGTCATAAGAACGGATTCGTTTGGAAAAGTATTGCAATACTCAGTTGAATAATGCATCAACACCCAAAATACTAAGCATCACCTAAAGGGTGTCCCTTATCAAATTACGCCACGCAAAAAACGCTGAAGAAAATTACCCATTGGGTATTTTCTCCTAAAAATTTGAGTAGAAGCAGTTTAGAGTGTTTTTTGTTGTATTTTTATCGCTGACAGTTTTTTGAAAATTGGAAAAATGGCGTCACCCGAAGAGCAACCTGGCGAAATGATTTTGCGCAAGCACCGGGAAAATCCTTAAATCGCTCATCGGAACATCGAAAAACAATTCGGACAACTCGTGCAGCCAACGGCGAGTCGTGTGATTAAACGTAACTAGGAAACTCTGAGCTACGATCGAAAGGATAAATGCGGTCAGAATGCATGTTCCATAAGTGATCAGGATCACAAGCGTGTCGAGAAAGCGTTTAAGCGGAAACCCAATGTTTTGGTCAGGGATGTGGCCAAAAAGTTGAATCTGTCCATGACTTTCGTTCAGAGAGCCAAGGGCCGAGAACGTACAGTGTGTTTACCAATAGGTGACACCTTTTTTCAGGCTTGGTTTATTTCAGCTGGGTAATTTTAACAGCGATTTGATTATACCTCTTTTGACAGCTTATCGCTGAAGATAAATGAGCGATTCCGTTTGTTCATATTTATCAGCTACCATGGAAGCCATACGGAAGCAAGTTTAAAAATTACATTTACAAAAGCTAAGACCTAAAGCAGTTCGGAGTGAGTAAGCGTTTTGTTTTTCGTACCTAGAAACGGATCAAGGAATCTGGAATTGTCCATATTCAACATAAAGGAGGTGCCAGACGAACTGCCAGAACGAAAAAAGTGTGTGAGAGGGCAAATAAGACGTAACTCCTCCGTATCTGGCCTTAAATTGAGCAAACAATTTCAAATGTCCCCTGCTTCAATAAACAGGCTCCTCAGACATGATCCCGTAGAATGCCAGCCGTACAAGAAACAACGGGTTCACGAGTTGACGGAGCATCAAAAGCCAGCCAGGGTCCAAAGAAGCAGAAATCTTTTGGTTTGGCACGGTGACTGCGAGATTTTATTTTCGGATTAAAAGCTCTTCCTCCTTCAGGACAGTCATAATCAAGAAAATGATCGTGTGTATGGAAAAAGTCTTGCCAATACTCCAAGAGATAAACTAGCTATAGAACGCTATCAGAATGTATCGAAAATCATGGTATGGGGCACCGTTTTACGAAAAGGAAAACTTCTTCTTATTTTCAGAGAACCTAACGTAAAAATCAACACTGAATATTACATCGAGCTGGTTTTGAAGAACCATCTGCTTCCTCATGCTTCAACGCTGTATGGGAATATACCATATTGTTTCCAACAGGATGCAGCTCCAGCTCACAAGGCAAAGAAGACACAAGCGGGGTGCGCGGAAAATTTGCTCGATTTCATTACAAGCGAAGAATGGCCTGCATCTTCACCGGATCTCAACCCACTTGACTACTTTGTTTGAGCTTATATGTTTCAACTTAAAGGCCCTACGAAAGGACTTACTTTAGATCGATTCAAGAAACAATTGGATGATATTTGGGACCACTTTGTAATCCCGTTTTGTTTTAGTGACACTTATTGTAAGACACCCTGTACAAAATCCAGAAGGCTTTAAATCGTGAAAAACGGCAAAATACCGTGGGAAAGTCACGGGCCCGGAAACTCCCAGATGCTGACGAAGCCTCCCAAGTAACACACATGTTGCCATTAAGTTGAGAAATCATGAATGTGCCTTTGTAAGTCATAATCAAGTTGCTGTAACTAATAATGATCGTGGTGTGCTACTTGGGCTCATTGTCTCATCATAAATGATGAGACTTACGTCAAGGCGGACTTTCGGCAGCTTTCGGGACTACTGTTCTTGAGCGCCCAGCGCAAGTTTGATGTTCCAGAAGCAGATACTTACAAAGTTTGTCAAAAAATACATGATTTGGCAAGTGATCTGCTCATGTGACAAACGGAGTGCACCGTTCGTGACTTTCTGTGCTGAAAACGGGGAGATCTACCTCAAGGAGTGTCTACAGGAGCATTTGCTTTACGAGGGCCCTACGATCTTATGGTCAGACCTAGCCTCGTACCACTTTTCAAATGTTGTCCTGGAGTGGTACGAAGCCAACAGGGTCACTTTCGTACCCAAGGACATTATTGTTTGAAAGTTTGAAAAGGATTGATCAACTAGGTTATTCTCTACAGCATTTTTTCCGTGATGCAATTTGATGTGGGACACCCTTTAAATACAGGTACATTCATGATAGTATATCCCGGAATTCTAATTATCAAGTCTTCAGCAAAGTGGTTTCAGAAGGTCAAGAAAGTTCAAAAATTGGGCAGTTTGGTTCGTAATTCCATCTCTGCGTGGCGTTAGTGAGCATGCAAAATTGAGCATTTTAAACTTGTTCCGTCTCGTCATTATGATGTGATTGAAAGTTCGAGTTTTCAGCAAAGTTGTTCAGAAGAGGCAAAGTTGTTCATGGACATCCGAATGATGGAAAAAGTTAGTGGCAAAAAATGCGTTTACTTAATTTTTGTTCTATCAGTGTTCTGGCAGCACTGGCCATACAAAGACATACGGGCCGACGAGGTAAACATGTCAGATGACATATGGTAAGGAGAGTAGAAGAGAGAGAGAAAGAGAGAGCAAGAAGGATATAAGTCAAAGGTAGTAGAGGGAAAAATATAAACAAACTGAATTGAATAGTGATAGAGTTCAATAGAAGTTGATGAAATTTGGTAAAAATTGAGTAAATAGTTGAATTGAGTGAAATTGAGTAGTGTTCCGTGTGCTAATGGTAAATTTAGCTGTACGATCACAACACAAAGACGGTGAGTAGTGTGAGCGTTAGATGAATGACAGTAAATCAACTAGATCTCAATCGCAACTGCTGACTACACAACGGTGAACGGTACAGTGGTGCCTAAGTTTTCTTGCGCGTCCACGAACATTCACGGAAACGGTCAACATTCGACATACAACGTAGAACTAACTGGTATTGTAGGACAGACAGGTTAAGTGCATAGCAAAAAATGATTATCTGCAATTAATTCATAATTGAATAATAAACAGAAATTAGCGAAAACGAGGTAAAAGGAAGTTGTGGACGGAAAGCAAACTAAAAATTGTGAGTAGGCAAACCATCGACACTATGACAAAAATAACTTAACAATTATAGGTAATTAAACTCCGCAGTTTGATCATCCTGTAAGGGTGATAGCCAAAAACGGTTTGTTTTTACATCCGAAAAGCTCAAGCTCAAAGAATAACATTTTCGGATGCTAATGTGCCGAAGGAAAATTTGAAGTTAATAATAATTATCATATAATAAAATTTTCAATTCCTCGAAATTCTCACCGTTTGGCCTTATAACAGCCGTACAAATTCTCGGCATTCGTTCAATGACTTTCCGCAATGTATCGTCCGAGATTAAAATTAAAGTGAATTAGACCTGAATGACTTAAACATGAAGTAAAGGGTGTCCACAGTTAAATTGCATCGCTTTCAATAAGCTGTAACATTTTGCCTTTTGGGTTGATTTCAACGAAATTTTGGGTAAAATGATCCCAACGTGTATTGTTGACACTGCGTGAGTTTCATTGTGAAATGTGTCGTAGTTTCGAAAATGGAGTGAAAGGAACAGCAACTTCGCGAGAACACAACCCACTCGTTCGCACTGAGCCATCGTAAAGATGTTGAAAATTCATCAGTCTACAGTGTCTCGTGTCATAAAACGTTTCGAAGAACGTTTAACTGTCGATCGGAAGAAGGTGAGTGGTAGAAAAAGTGTTCCGTTCTGTGTGAAGGATCACAAGCGAGTGTTCAGAGCGTGCAAAGTGCAGAAAGCTCCAAACCGCAATGAAAAACAGAATAGGACAGCTAAAAAACGTGCGCGTAAGCTGTACACACAAATATTGACGAAACAACACTGCTGCATCATGGACGAAGAAACACACGTACAAGCGGACTTAAAACAAATTCCCGGCAACCTGTATGTAACTGCGAAAGATAAGTTCGATGTTCCAGAGTCTCTTAGGAAACAGCAAGTGTCAAAATGCCCCAAGAAATTCATGATTTGGCAGGGAATTAGTGTGGTAAACGGAGCAAGTCTTTCGTGACAACTTCAACTGTAAATGGTCAAGTATAAATGCAAGAATGCCTGAAAAAACGACTGCTTCCGTTTCTCAAACACACACAACGTTCCTACAATTTTTTGGCCGGACCTAGCCTCTTGTCACTACTCCAAGGATGTTCTGGAGTGGTACAAGACGAATGGTGTCAATTCTGCGACGAAGGATCTTAATCCCCCAAACTCTCCAGAGTTGCGGCCGATTGAAAAATATTGGGCTATAATGAAGCACGAACTTCGTGAGCATCCTAAAGTTGCCACTACAGAACAGGAAATTTTGAAGTCATGGTTGAAAGCGGAAAAAAATGTCGGTTCAAGCGTTGTACAAAATCTTAAACGTGGTATTAAGAAGAAAGTTTGGGCTTTTGGATTTGGTAAAGAAATACAGTGAAATAAAAATACTTAAGCCAAAATAATACATTGTATTTTATTCCATGAATATTTCATGACAATCGGTTGAGAGACAAGTTTAAAGTGATGCAATTTAACTGTGGACACCCTTTAGGTCTGACTTGAATATCTTCAATATGAAGTAAAATCAAGGGAATTAGACCTAAATCATTAGCATATGAAGTGGATCTGAATCTGAATCACTTGGATGTGTGGCGAGTCTGTCCTGAATAAGTTGAATTTGAGGAGAATTCGTCCTGAATCACTCAAATATGAAGCGAACCAGACCTGAATCACTTGAATACAAAATATATCGGAGCTGAAAATAATGTATTATCACAAGAATGTTGACTCCGTTAGTCTTAAATCACTTGAATTTGAGGTGAGTCAGTCATGCGTTATTTTTTTTATTAATCATTTATTTGTACATGCTCAATCGAATCAACTTTACAGAGCCAAGTTTTCAAATTGTATACATCATGTATCTTAAATCTTATGTTAGGGGAATAGCCGATTACTCGCGGCCGTCTCGAGGTTAATAGGAATAACAATTTAACGGATAGGGAGATGGGTGGGAAAGTCCTGCGTTACTTGAATCTGAAGTAAATCTGAATTGAATCACATGATTAAGAAATATGAAATGAACAAGACCTGAATCATTTAAATGTGTGTGTGATAAGTCTTTCCAAAATCACTGAGTTTGAGGTGAGTCATTCCTGTATAACTTAAATATGAAGTTAATCAAGCCCGAATCACTGGAATATGAAGTGAGTCAGCCTTAAATCATATGGATATGAAATGTGTAAGACCTTAGTCACATTAATATAAAGTGAATTAGACCTGAATTACTTGAATTATGCATCTGTCCTGAATTACTTTAATTTGAGGTGAATGCTTTCTGAATTACTTGAATATGAATAAAATCAGGCCTGAATCACTTAAATGAGAAGTGAATCAGTTCGGAATCATTTCAATACAGAGATCGAAATTCTCACTCAGCTGAGTGAAAACCATGCTCTCCCTCAAGGAAGTTGTCGATGAGTAGAGAACCATTCACATTTTCATCTCTCCTTTTCCACCGATATTCATTATCCTCTCGCTGGCACATGCAAAAATATCTCTTTCCAAAATTCAACAAATATATTTTCTCATGTCACATTTTTCACTGAAAACATACTACGTAGATCGTATACGAGAAGCAAAACCGAAAATAAGGCCAAGCCGGTGCACACTTTGTAGGGGTAAGTGGCGGGACTATCATCATCATCATCATCATCATTTTGAACCAGAAATATCTTCTACTTAGTTTGCTTCAAATTTACAAATTGTTGTTTGCTCACAACATGTAGAAAACTTGACTTTTTATCGTATTATAATGTCAGAATAAAACAAAAAGTCTTCGTGCATTTTCAGGTGTCAAAAAGTAAGTGAAAAATAATTATCGGCATCTATGATTCACTGAAAAAGGAACGATTTATCAGCTACTCCGAAATGCTCTCCGAAAAATATATATCGCCATCGTTGCTTTTCTCGCGAGAACCGCTGTGAGCGTATAATAGTCTCAACTTCTCACATTCTCATCTGTTTTTCCCCAGCGGGTGAAAAAGGAAGTTTCCCTTCTCAAGTAGGTGAAAATATCGGTCTCTGTTTGAGTCCGCCTTGAATCACATGAATATGTAGTGAATTAGACCTTAATCACATAAATGTAAAGTAAATCAGACATGAATCACTTGAACGTCTGGTGAGTTAGTCCTGAATTACTCGAATTTGAAGTGAGGTTATCCTGCATCACTCGAATACTAAGTAAATCAGACATGAACCTCTTGAACACGAAATGAATCATATCTTAAAATGTATAATCACTTGAATGAGAAGTCAGTTAGTCCTAAACAGTGTGTCAAATATTCACTTTTCGTACCTAATAACATAAAGGACGAACACGAAATTATTGCGACACCGAAAATGTCATGCCAATTTTCTTATAATGTTTAGAATCAAACCAAAATTTTAGGGTAGTTTTATACATATATTTACTTCAAAAATCATAAGAAAAATTAATCGATGGAGTCTTGAGTGTAAAATTGAACGCATTTTCGCTTGATGCCCTCCATAAAAGTCTTTACAGTGTCATCCGGTACCAGTTTCTCAGTTTTTTTTTCCATTTTCTTAACATGTCCTTCTCGTCTTTGACTGTCTTCTTGCTCTTCCGAAGTTTCCGCTTCATCATTGTCCAGTACTGCTCCACCCGTCGCAGCTCCGGACAGTTTGGCGGATTCATGTCATTTGGAACATAATGGACAGAATTGGCCTCATACCACTCCAGGACACTTTTAGAATAGTGGCATGATGCCAAATCTGGCCAAAATAGCGGAGCTTTGTCGTGCTGCTGCAAGAACTCGAGGCACTCAGATTTGTAGATCTCGCCATTTACTGTGCCCTTTGTCACGAAAGGCTCACTCCTCAGTCCGCAAGAGCAGATGGCCTGCCAAATGAGATATTTGGAAGCGAACTTCGACATTTTCTTCTTCTTAAATTTGTCGTCAACATAGAACTTGCTCTCGCCGGTGAAAAACTCCAACCCCGGAATTTGCTTAAAATCGGCTTTTATATACGTTTCGTCGTCCATCACACAGCAGCCATATTTTGTCAGCATCTTCTCGTAGAGCTTCCGTGCCCGAGTTTTAGCCGTCGATTGTTGCCGCTCATCGCGGTTTGGGAAGTTCTGTTCCTTGTATGTATGTAGTCCAGCTCTCTTCTTTGCATTCTGGACGTAGCTCTGCGACATGCCGATCTTTTTAGCCAAATCACGGCTTGAAACGTTGGGATTTGCTTTAATCATCCGCTTCACCTTTCCCTCCGTCTTTTTGTTCTCCGGTCCCGGTTTTCTTCCAGCTCCTTTGCCGTGGTCCAACGTCAACCGCTCCTGGAACCGCTTCAACACTCTGGAGACGGTTGAATGGTGAATGTTCAACATTTTTCCCAACTGCCGGTGCGACAGGTCAGGAAATTCCAGGTGTTTGGAAAGAATTTGTTCTCCCGACTCGCGTTGGTTCACCTCC
The DNA here is from genome assembly GCA_034211315.2 of Aedes japonicus. Classification (NCBI taxonomy): domain Eukaryota; kingdom Metazoa; phylum Arthropoda; class Insecta; order Diptera; family Culicidae; genus Aedes; species Aedes japonicus. The sequence goes on from JASCZW010007926.1 coordinate 32,766, forward strand.
ATTTTCGTTGAATCGAAAAACACGACTTCGAGTTTGACAGCATGTAAACAATACACATCAATGAGAAAGTGTGCAAAATTTGGTTGATTTTTACACAATGGTAAAAAAGTTATGCCCTGTTGAATGTGTTGCAATAATTTCGTGTTCGCCCTTTACTTCTTTGGGAATTTGGAAACGTTATTTGTCCGGAAATGCTCGGCAACGAACTCTTCATCCATTATGACATAAGAAAATGTTTGCAAAAAATTGGTGTAAAGCTCCTTAGCATGACTTCTTGGAGTGAAATTTTGCTTGTTATAACGATTGGGCACCTTTTGCACTTTGTACGGCTTCAGTCCTTGATTATGCTTAACTTTTTGTACGTATTATTTTAACTTCCCGTCTTTGCGAGCCACAATTTGCACAGAAAAATGTTTTTTTTTTGCAATAATGGCTATCCACCATAGTTCCACTTCCAACCTTCCGAACCACAGTCAAGCGATGGTCAAATGATTTGCAAACACAAAACACGGTAGTTTTCGGTTGTTTCAGATTTTGCTGCCGATCGTACAAAATGCGTTTGCGCACATTCACTTGATTGGACGCCATTTTAATGAATGAAACAAGAATGTAAACATGTTGTACCACGAAACAAAATGGAGAGATTCAACTGTCATATAAGTGAAACGTTTCTGCGATCCGTGAAATAATTCAAAATCTACACTGAAAGAAAAGTGTCCAAAATTTAACGTGGATAGGCTCTAACCACATTGTAAGAAGTTGTTAAACATATTCAAACAGGTAGGTTCTTTATCCAGAACAGCATTGGAATGGCGGTAAAAATGGCCAAGTCATTCCAGAGGTGCTATCATTTTGTACATTTCCGTATACATGGTATAATTCAATGACCAACTACCAGACATCGTAGCCTTGTTGGCAAATTGCATCTTAACTTTACCTAGTCGCTGACTACAGCTTATTGTTTCAATTTCCTCTTTAAATGGCCAGTGCCTTTATCAACTTTCTATCTACTTCTTCATTATGCTCAAAGTGCAGCAATAAAACAGTTGCTGCGCGCATTCGACTGTTTTATGCATTTTTGTTTTCGCCTTGCCATGATCGTAGTAGTCGATGTTGGTTCAAAGAGTTCACATTTATTCTAATTAATAGCACTGTTGTAAAATGTTTTAGAACTGATTTGCATCCACCTTTCCGGAACCACCAGTTTGCACTACATGAGCGAGTTGTGGCGGGTTCCGACCTACGAAAGAATCAAAGCAAGCGCTGGAATGGTTTCTAAATTCCTCACTACAGTACCGTTCCGAAAAACAGTCGGAAAATTTAGACTTCCTATGAAAGGAACGAAAACAGTGCAATATTTTCTGTGCTTCTAATCTCTGCCCCACCCTTACCCAGGGGGTTGCATTGTTACCACCTGTTTCGCGACCGGCAATAGATGGTGATAAGGGATTATAAATTGATAATTTAACCGTTTAACGTAACAGGTTTTTTCATGACTTCATAAGCACCCACTCAACATGAGCTGCAGCAACAGGAGCCATGGGGTTGTTGGTTGTAAGCCGACCGATAGTTTTTCCACCCTCGCTCAGTGTACCTCTCTCTCTCTCTCTTTCTCCTTGATTGCAGTTTGCTAAACGATGCTATCTCGACTATTTTACCACCATCGTCCTACACAGGAATGTTTCACACCCACAAGCGGCGTTGCTGATTTACACACAAACATCATCCACTAGGCAAACTGCCAAGTGCACTTCCTCTTTAAAGTGCACCTCACGCGAATCAATTTATTGATACCGAGAGGGACTGGAATTTCGGCAATACCGATGAGATGACATAAATGTTCAATACTTCACTAAGGTTTGAAATTTCAACCACTGAATCGCCACGGAACCAAATTCAATGCTCGAATGTCGAATTATTCTTTCCACTTTTAATGAAAGTTCCGAGCGTTCGACACCGTGTCGCACAAAGTGCTTCCTGGCCAGTTTTCAATATTGGCATCTGTCTCATCGCTTCTGGAGTGGACTGGAGTGCCATAAACGGCAAAAGGGCTCGCCGTTCACGAGCTTGGAGTGCTGCCAACCGCAATCCAACAAGCAGCCTTCCGTGACAGTGCCATCATCGTTTCGTCCTCTTTCGATCCTTTGTACGCCGTCCTCCTAGCCATTTGCATAGTCAAACATTTTTCAAATTCATGACGAACATAATAAATCGTATAATCGCAAATTATGCAGTTTTTTTCTCTCTATTTTTTTTATTTCGAGCCATCGCTGCTCGCACTCTGTGATGCCAGGAATGGCAAATACTCGGTTCTGTTGCTAATTCTACGGTCAACCCCCCCTAGCTCGACAAAATGCCAAATGCTCCATTTGATGGTCGTTCAAGTGTCCAACTAGGTAGAGTTGACTGTGTCAAACCGATTCCGAGCTTACCAGCGTGACCGGGGCAGTGGCCACAGTATATAAACATGTCCTGCCCTCTCCGTGCTTTGAGGATAGTGTGCTTCCCAGTTCAGCTTTAGAGTATGGATTTATGGGAACGGGTGGACCGTCGTTTCGTTTAATGAGTGATGTTATGTTTGACTGTCGAAGCGTATCAATGTTTTGATTTGGATATTTGGCGCATGATTAAACAACCAAGCAAGCCAGTTATTCGAAGGTCATAAACCTTCGGGGATTACCGGGTGGAAGTAGATTGTTTAATTTTGGGTTACATATATTGGGTAGCAACCGTCCATTAACATTAAATAACAAGTATCGAGTTAGCCTTGCCTATTAGGCTCTAGTTTACACTTCACTTCCACTCAAACCTTTACTGAATAAAGACGTGTTACCATTAACCTCTGCCTATTCATTAGGTTATGGGCCCAGCTGCGAGAACGGAAGTAGTTCGAAAAATCTAGAAGATTCTTTGTTGAAACCACCACTCTCAAAATAAGCGAAGAAAAGCTTTGACTGTTCAACGGAAACAATTTCGGAAATTGGAAATTTCGCATCGAAGTACTAATGGAGGACAAGGGACTGCTGGACTGTCTGGAACAGGCGATAGAAGATGAAGAGTACGCGAAGGATCTAGCGGCGGACACTGCTGCTGTGAAAGCGTAGAAGAAGAAGCTACTCGAGGAACAGATTGCCAGAGACCGGAAGTTCAAGAACCTACTCATCCATTGGATCGCGGAAGACCAGTTGGAGTACGTGAAAGACAAAGTCACGGCGAAAGACGTTTGGGACGGTTTGAAGAACGCGTTCGAACGGGTAGGAATCGCTGGGAAGCTGTTCCTGAGGAAGCAATTCCAGGAGCTGAAGTTGAGAGACGGTGAGCAGGTCAAAATTTTTTTGCTGAAGTTCGAGAAGGTTTCCGAGAGCTGAAGGCGGCTGGAGTAAAAATAGACGAGGAGGACGTTGTGTGTCAGCTGTTGCTGGCACTTCCAAAGTCATACAATGCCTTGATCACTGCGTTGGAGACGATCCAGCCCGACCAGTTGACACTGGAATACGTCAAGAAGCGGTTGCTGGACGAGCAGGTAAAATGGGAACACCAAAATCCATCAGGAAGCGGGGTGGAAGATTCCAGCGAATCAGCCTTTTCCAGTAAGAAGTTCGGCTGTGGCTGATTCGGGCACAAGCGTGCGGATTGCCCCAAAAATCAAGAGAAAGATCGGGAAAGGAACCAGAAGACCGTTGGAAAGTTCAATCGGAAGCAAAAATCCGGTGCGAATGTGGTGACAGAACACGAGATAGCGTTTGTTGCTGCTACGGGTGACGGTGCTTATTCGACGCCAGCTGTGATGTCTGAACAGCGAATCGAGTGGTTCTTAGATTCGGGCGCCACGGATCATACGGGTGGACATGCTCATCGATGGCAGGAAGTATCCGTCTGTGGTGAAAGAAGTGCTGTTTGTACCACAGCTGCAGTGCAACTTATTTTCGGTTCGTCGACTGGAAGACATCGGAATGACGGTGAAAATTGCCAATAGGAAGGTATCCATCGAAAAGGACAATCGGTATGTGTTGGTCAGAGGAAGGGCCAATCGTATGCGCTGGACATCTATCTTCGGAATGTGACTGCATCAGTGGAAGCGAGTACCATGTCTTCAAAGCAGGATGGTTTCAAATTGTGGCATCGTCGATACGGCCATCTGGGAGAGGCGAACATGAGAAACCTCTGGAAGTACGGGATGGTGGACGCTTCTGCGGCTATCCAGGACTGGTCCGATAAGTGCACTTGCGGTCTGACAGGTAAGCAAACTAGGCAGCCGTTCGAAGGGACGAAAGAGAGGCGTTCAACTCGGCCATTGGAATTGGTCCACTCGGATGTGTGCGGGCCATTCACACCAACAACGTGGAATCGGAAGCGCTATTACGTCACGTTTATTGACGACTACAGCCACTTTACGGTGGTCTATCTCCTGGAATCGAAGGATGAAGTAGAGGAAAAATTCGACCAGTATCGGGTGCAGGTCACAGCATTCTTTGGGACGAAAATTGCTAGACTCAGGTGCGACAACTGCGGGGAATATATGAGCAAGTCATTTCGAAAACTCTGCCGCACTGAAGGAATCCGCATGGAGGCTACTGTTCCATATAGTCCGCAGCAGAATGGAGTAGCGGAACGGATAAACCGGACTCTTCTGGATAAGTCCCGGTCTATGTTGGAGTATGCTGGTCTCCCGAAGAGCTTGTGGGGCAAAACAGTGCTTACTGCTGCATACTTGTTGAATCGAAGTCCGACGTCAGCCCTAGAAGAAAAGAAGACACCGTTTGAGAAGTGGTACAATAAGAAGCCAAATATTGACAAACTGCGAGTTTTTGGTTCTGTTGCCTACACCTGGATTCCGTATGAGAAGCGTAGCAAGCTGGATCCGAAATCCGAGAAGAATGTGATGATCGGTTACACAACGAATGGCTATCGTGTTTGGAATCCCAGAAAGAATGCGCTGTTCACGTCACGAGATGTCGTGTTTGATGAGAGACGGAGTGTGGACTTCGAGCCATCCGTTTAGCCCGTGAAGTTGGTGAGATTGGAGCCAGAATAAGAAGAAGAAGAAGAAGAAGAAGAGGACGCCCGTTCGGCAGAAGATGATCGTCAGGAAGAATCCGCTGATGAAGAATCCGATGAAAAGTACGTGACTGAGGATGAAGATGAAGAAGATAAACCCACCGGAGCGCTCCCTTCGCAATCAGAACGTGACAACTGCCCAGCAGAGGTGTCCACGAGGCAAAGCGGACGGGAGCGCTGAATCCCCGGTAAGTTCTTTGATTTTATCACTAGTCTTGAAGCATCTACTGCCGCTGAATGTTTCGCAGGTTCTACTGAAACGACTGATGACACGGTGATGGCGTGTGCACTGAACGCAGAGGCATTCGTGGAAAATCCGCCTACCACGATCGATGGCCTGAAGAAACGGAGCGATTGGCCTCATTGGAAGGACGCGGTTAGCAGCGAGCTGGAATCGCTGCACAAGAATGAAACGTGGGAGCTCGTTCCGAAGCTAGCAGGGAAGAACCTTGTGGACTGCAAGTGGGTCTTCAAAGTGAAGCGCAATGAAACTGGCAACATCAACCGATACAAGGCTCGGCTTGTAGCAAAGGGCTACTCGCAACGACATGGCTTCGACTACGATGAGACGTACGCGCCGGTGGCACAAATCACCACAGTACGTGTGCTGCCTGCTGTCGCAAATCACGAGCAGTACCACATTCACCAAATGGACGTGAAGACAGCTTTCCTGAACGGCGTATTAAAAGGAAAAATCTACATGCGACAACCTGAGGGATTCGAACGGAGTGATCCAAATCTCGTCTGCCGTCTCAAGAAGTCGCTGTACGGCCTGAAGCAAGCACCACGAAGCTGGAACGACGAGTTCAACTGTTTTGTCCTAACGCTTGGCTTTAAACGGTCAGATCTGGACAGCTGCTTGTACTGGAAGAGAATCGGGAACGTTGTCATTTACCTGCTGCTGTATATAGATGACATTATCCCGGTGTCTATCCATCTGGAGTTGGTGGCTGAAGTCAAGACAAAGTTGCGCAAACGATTTGAAATGACGGACATGGGCGAGCTGAAGCATTTTCTGGGCCTCAAGGTGGAACAGGATCACTGTAAGGGGACGATGAAGATCAGCCAACCGAAATTCGTCTCGGATCTGCTACGACGATTTGGAATGACGGACTGCAACTCGGTGTCGACACCATTGGATCCAAACCTGAAGCTAGAACGGAGTAAGGAAGAAGCAGTGACAACGCAACCCTACCGGGAGCTTATTGGTTGCCTGACGTATCTGGCGTGAACATCAAGGCCGGACATAAGTGCAACCGTCAACTTCTTCAGCAGATTTCAATCTGCTCCAACTGATGTTCACTGGAGCCATCTCAAGCGAGTTCTCCGGTATTTGAAGGGCAGCTTGAACAACGGTATAGTATATCGACGACGCGATGGAACAACGCCCTTGCTTGGTTACGCTGATGCTGACTGGGGAAACAATGTGAAAGATCGTCGATCAATATCGGGCAACATGTTCCAAGTCTATGGTGGAACCGTATCATGGATGACCCGGAAGCAGAATACTGTAGCGCTGTCTTCAACAGAGGCCGAATACGTTTCACTCAGTTATACCAAACCTAATTAGAAGGTGGAACGGTAAAAAATTGGTCAAACATGATTAAGTGCACACTGTTTAGTTCATGATCTATCTTTATTTCGTTTTGAAGTTCATCGTATACAAAACACAACAAAATTACCTGATTAGGCTCCCGATTTTCCAAATGGGAACTGTCGGGCTTTACGTTTCACCCCTTCCATCAAATTTTGTACCGCTATTGTATCCACCTTATTTGATGTTGAATGCCAATTTGACTTGAACTGTTTTTTAAGTTCTCTTGAGGTTCCTCTTTAGGATAGCCCAATATTTTTCAATTGAGTACAGTTCCGGCGAATTTTCTGTATACCATTCCTGAGCCATTTTCCCGTAGTGGCAAGAAGCCAGGTCTGGCCAAAACAGCACGGAACAACTATGTTTCTTCAAGAATGACAATAAGCGTTTTTGCAAGCATTCGTTTACATAAAATCTAGGTTGGCAGTGCCAGTTGTCACGAAACTGTCGCTTTGTCGCAAACCAAATATTTTTTCAGGAACTTTAACATTTTTTCTGCACAAACTTATCTCCAACCGTATCTTTTGCGGTAGCCGTATAAAACGTCGGACATGGGAATTGCTTGAAATCAGACTGGACGTATGTTTGTTTCGCTAATCATCTCGATTTGGTGTCACTGAAACCTTATATGTTGACAGTCCGGCTCGTTTCTTTGCTCTTTGCACTGTTGTGTGGGACTTTCCCAATTTGTTTCCGATAACTCTAATGGAATGGTTAGGATTGTGTTTGAAAATACTGGCCACTTTTCCTCCGGTCGCTGCGGCTTTCTGGTTTCAGTTTCCTTCTGATCCCGGCTTCCTGGCAGTCGTCAGACGTTCTCCAAACACTTTTATAACATTTGTCACGGTTGATTTGGCAATACTATGTGATTTTGCCAAGTCGGCATGGAAAAAATTTGGATTTTGCTTATGCACGTGCAAAATTATGATACGCTTCTCTACTTGCTCTACGCCATTTTGACAACTGAATAGAAAATGGCAAAAACAAAATCGAGTTAACATTTCATACGCATACACCTACAAAATGAGGGGTGTTCAAGTTTTTTAAATGCACGATTAAAAAAACTACGTCACATTTGGGTGGACCAAGTTTTGACCGTTCCATAATTAATGGTGGTCTACTACTCTACCGAGAAATCAATCGAAGATTAAAGACAACAGGAAATAATAATAGCTATTTTGTTTGTAGTGCGGCGGTGTAATCTCGTGTGTTTGGCTTGCATGCAATTCGAGACTTCTGCAAGAGTGATCGTGCCTTTCGGCTGCCTACCTGGCCAAAAGAAACTTTCAGTAAAGAGCGAACGCTAATAGTAAGTCACCCACTTTCGAGTATCAACACATTGACTGTGCAAAACCCGGTTGGTGCTAACTTTAACCCTACAAGGGAAAATTAATTATTTGTGGAAAGAAAGTCGGTGTAAATTAGTGCTGATCTAAGGCATATAACTCTAGTAAATGTGTCATCTAGTGTGTCGAGTCAAAAGACTTATACAAAGAGGATTAAAGGCGTATCTGAAGGACCAAGGCGTAACTGATATCTGCCGCATCTCTCGACCCGGTGGTGAAGGGAAGCATCCCCACTCCGCTGATCCTAACAATTGACGGAACTGTTATCCCGGAAAACATTAATTTCGGATGGATTCATTGCCGCACCCGTCCTTGATGCTTCGGGTGCTTCGAATATGGACACACACCAGATGTCAGAAAACGATCTGCCGGCGGCAGACGATGTCCTCCGTTGTCGCCGCCGGAAATGACAAGCGCTTCGAGGAACTGAATGCCAAACTCGATCGAATTTTGATCGAGCTCGGCAAGAAAGATGAAATCATCGGCTCGCTCAAGACCACCATGGGTAAGAAAGATGCGGAACTAAGCGAGTGCTACCGCCGGATTGCATCCCTTGAAATAAAGCTAGGAACAACTTCTGAAGCACCTCCGAAAAAACAACCACTGACCGAACCTACAACCACCTTCCCCAAAGCCGCTCAGCAGATGTCCAAAACCCACCGTTCAGGTAAGGTGAGCAAGGTCAAAGATTCCAAAGCACTAAAGGCACTCATGATAGTGCTAAAGCGATAAGCGCTGAACTCCACTACAGCAGGAGATCGCTAAAGAACGCCAACAGACCTACACCCACCTAACCACCAAGATGTATAATCCAAGGAGATCCAGTAAAATTGCCGCCAAGACCGAGAGCTCTGACAATTCAAATATCCAAGCAGCGAGGCGGAGTTAGGTCACTGTCGAAACCCCCGCCGATGGCACCAATGACATCAGCTATACTGAAATGATAGATAATGATTTAACGAACACGGCAAATAAGACTATTAGACGAGTCACAATCGATGATTCCTTTTCATTTGAAGATGAAAGCCCGGTAGGGGGTACCATCTAACCAAACCTTATTGACCCCGTGACACCAGCCATAGTATAAAGCTACACCCAGCTAAACGGCTACCATTAACGTCAGTACCTGCTACAAAATAAAACATAGAGATATTATTAAGAAGGGTGGTCACACCAACACTACCAACGAATCTGACACCAACCATCCAACGAATCCATCCCACCCAACTGGTCCGAAGGCCCCCTCGGTGCGGACGCCAATTAAGAACCGGAACCGGAGAATAACCCTTGGCACTATAGACACTCAAGTAATAGACAAGACAACGTGAGTCTGACACAGCTGATGTATCCAAAACAACTGTTAAATCGTATGGGAAATGCGAGGAAATGTTCGTTTTGGATACAACATGGCGGCACGTTGTCCGGTCTATTACTTGAGTGTCTATACTTGGCACTCGTTGGCAACCGCCGCAGACAGGACGCATAGCCAAACCATAACGACAAATAAAGAAACCGATACGAAAAGCGAAACGGAAAAGCGGGATCACCCGTATCCCTCGCCGAGCAGGAGGAGAAATTGTGGGACGGATAAACGGTTTCCCCCGTATCCCCCACAGGAGAACAAAGCCACCGGGATAAGGAAAACGACGCATTCAGGGACGAACAAGTGGGTCACCCCGTATCCTCCTAGGAAGGATGAAGTTCGGGACTGGGAAAGGGATAGGCCCTCGGGTAATCGGAGCTCGCTCAGTGTGGAAGTCGTCGGAGGACCGGAACTGGGGACAGATGGACACGTCAAAATATCTATCAGTTCTCGGCAATCGGTGTCCGCCGTCCTGTGGACTTTGAAACGATCCATCTTGACACTGATCTCCCGATACTCACCGTCAAGCTGACATATCTGATCGCTGCTACAATAACATCTACATACCTGCCGGTCGGAATCCATGTCGACCTTCAAAACCAATTAACGGATATATTAAAGAGCATCAAAGTCTCCAGCCTACTGGTGAGTGACTTCAATGGCCACCAATGGGGCTGCTGTTCCAACCACCGTCGAGGAATCTCCATTTACGAAGCCATCCAGGAAGTGGATCTTACCCTCCAAAACGATGGCTCATCCATCTACACCAGTGGGTAGAGATCATCTGCGCTAGACCTGTCCTTCTGCAGCCCCAGACTCCTCAATCAGATTAACTGGGAAGCACGCGACGACTCGCTGCACTATGGTCCAGATCACGAATTTACGAGGAAACATTTTCACGGAAGTACAAAAACAAACTTTTTTATTTGCAGAATTAGACGTTTACATTCTGGGGCAAAGTTGTACCGCAAAAAATTTCATAGAATTTTCATATATAAATTTTTGTTTGTAGCTTGAAAATTGACCGATTAAGAGCAATTTTCCCTTATCAACTTAGGGTGTACCATGAAAAAATAGTTGTTTTGCCCTTACTTTTTTATTTAAATTCCCACCGTACAGTTGTATTGCGACGATTTTTAGAACTTTCAAAGCCGCGTACTTTGGTATACAAATTTTGCCGCTAGCTTCAACCAATCAATAGTTATTGAAGTTTTTCTTAAAAAATACGCTCTTTTCAAATGTTGATTTCTATGATTAGGGCAAACACAAATAAAATTAAAGACGTTATTTGAAAGGGCAATTTATATTGTTTAGCATATGTGAAAACTAGAGTTATTTTTTTTTTGTATCTTGAGAAAATTACATTTGAATCTAGGCTGGTTTTAGAAGAAAAACTTCAATAACTATTGATTAGTTAAAGCTAGCGGCAAAAATAGTATATCAAAATACGCGTTTTTAAAAGTTATACAACTCGTCTGAACAAAATTTTACAATGGAAATAAAAATAAAAAAGTTAGAGCAAAACACCCATTTTTTATGGTACACCCTAAGTTGATGAGGGAAAATTGCTCTAAATCGGTCAATTTTCAAGCTACAAAAAAAATGTATACATGAAAATTCCATGAAATTTTCTGCGCTTCAACTTTGCCCAGGAATGTAAACGTCGATTTCTGCAAATAAAAAAGTTAGTTTTTGTATTTCCGTGAAAATGGGGACCACCCTAATCAACATCAACAAATGGGCCTTCCTTTTTATTTCATGTTTCACCACCATTTTTTTAAGGTTAAAAATTGACCGATTCAGAGCAACTTTTCCCTGGTCAACTTAGGGTGTACCATAAAAAAAAAAAACTGTCCTAACTTTTAATTTCAATTTCCATCGTAAAATTTTGTTCAGACGAGTTGTATAACTTTTAAAAACGCGTATTTTGATATGCTAACTTTGCCGCTAGCTTTAACCAATCAATAGTTACTGAAGTTTTTCTTCTAAAACCATCCCAGATTCAAATGTAATTTTCTCAAGATACAGAAATAATATATCTCTAGTTTTAACATAAACAATATAAATTGTCCTTTCATATGGCGTCTTTAATTTTATTTGTGTTTGCCCCAATAATAAAAATCAACATTTGAAAAGGGCGTATTTTTTTTAAGAAAAACTCCAATAACACCCCGTTCGCACTACAACCTATATTACTTGATATAGACTATCTTGATATCAGCATCTATACATCTAGTTTTCACTGGAAATAATGTACATGGCATTTGATATCAAGATACTCTACATCAAGTAATATAGGTTGTAGTGCGAACGGGGTGTAACTATTGATTGGTTGAAGCTAGCCGCAAAATTTGTATACCAAAGTACGCGTCTTTGAAAGTTCTAAAAATCGTCGCAATACAACTGTATGTTGGGAATTTAAATAAAAAAGTAAGGACAAAAAAACCATATTTTTATGGGACACCCTAAGTTGATGAGGGAAAATTGCTCTAAATCGGTCAATTTTCAAGCTACAAAAAAAAAATTTTAAATGAAAATTCCATGACATTTTCTGCGCTACAACTTTGCCCCAGAATGTAAATTTCTGTCTGTCTGTCTGTCTGTGTGTCTGAACCTAATAGACTCGAAAACGACTGAACCGATCGGCGTGAAATTTTGTATACAGGAGTTTTAGGGACCGGGAAAGGTTCTTGAGGTAAATGAAGACCCCTCCCTTCTCTAGAAAGGGGGGCTCCCATACAAATGAAACACTAATTTCTACAAACTTCGAGAACTAATCAAGCAAAAGAAACCAAATTTGGCATGTGTGAGTTTTTGAAGGCAAAAAAGTTTTCTATGGTAGCTTAAGAATCCTCCTTGTCATAAAAGGGGGGGGGGGCTGCCATGCAAATAAAACACAATATTCTGCATAACTCGGGAACTAATCAAGCAAACGGAACGAAATTAAGCATGTGGTGGTTTTTGAAGACAAAAAATGTTTCTATGTTGGTTTGAGACCCCTCCTCATCCTAAAGGGGGGGGGGGGGCTCCGATACAAATGAAATACAATATTCTGCATGATTCGAGAACTAATCAAGCAAATGGAACCAAATTTAGTATGTGGTGGTTTTTGAATACAAAAAATGGTTCTATGTTAATTTGAGTCCCCTCCTCTTTCCGAAAGGGGGGATCCCATACAAATGAAACGCAAATCCTTGCATAACTCGAGAACTAATAGAGCAAAAGGAACCAAATTTGGCATGTGGAAGTTTTCAAAGGAGGGAAATGTTTCTATGGTGATTTGAGACTCTTCCGCCATATGAGGAGGGAGGGGGGGGGGGGGGTTGCTCTCAAACAAATGGAACACAAATTTCTGCATAACTCGAGAACTAATAACGCAAATGGAACCAATTGTGGCATGGACGAGTTTTTTAAGGCATGAAATGTTTTTATGGTAATTTGAGACCTCACCTCTCTCTGGAAATAGGGGCTCCCATACATACGAAACACAAATTTAAACCAAACATGAGAACTATCCCTACCGCTATGCAAATTTGTATGCAGGGGTTTTTGGGTCCGGGAAAGGATCTTATCATAGTTCGGCACCCCTCCCGCCTTAAGAAAGGGGGCTCCCATGCAAATGAAAAATTATTTTCTGTATAACTCAAGAACTAATCAAACAAATGGAACCAAATATGGCATGTGGAGGTTTTTGTAAGCAAGAAATGTTTCTACGGTAGTTTGAGACCCCCCTTCTCTTTGGAAGAAGGGGTTCTCATACAAATGGAACACGAATTGGAGCCAAACATGAGAACTATCCCAACAGATATGACTATTTTTATGTAGGGATTTTTGGAGTCGGGGAAGGTTCTTATGATGGTTCGAGACCCCTCCCGCATCTAGAAGGGGTGCTCCCACATCAATGAAACACAAATTTCTGCATAACTCGAGAACTAATCAAGCAACTGGAACCAAATCTGGGATGTGGGGGTTTTCGGAACCAAGAAATGTATCTATGGAGGTTTGCGACTTCTCCCCTCTCTGGAAGGGGTGGGCTCTCATGAAAATTACACACATGAGACAACACAAATGTCAACATGAGAATCATACCTACTGTTATGAAAACTTATATGTAGGGGTTGTTGAGGCCGGAAAAGGTTCTGATGATGATTCACAGCTCCTTCCCCGCCTGGAAGGGGAGGACTTCCACACAAATGAAACACAAATTTCTGCAAAGCTCGAGTTCTTGGAATTGGAGTTAATCAAATGGAACCAACTTTGGCATGTGGGGGTTTTTGGGTAGGATTTTTTTCTTAGGTGGTTCGAAACGCCTTCCCTCTGGAGAGGGGGGAGGAGAGCTCTCAAACTAATGACGAAGACATTTGAACCAAACATGAGAATTATCCATGAAACTAAAACACAAAAATTTCTCCCATACAAATCAAACACTAATTTCGACATAACTCGAGAACTAATCAAGCAAAACAAACCAAATTTAGCATGTGTGAGTTTTTAAAGGCAAGAAAGGTTTCTATGGTAGCTTGAGAACCCTCTCCGTCCTAAAAAGGGGGGCTCCCATACAAATAAAAGACAATAATCTGCAAAACTCGGGAACTAATCAAGCAAATGAAACTAAAATTGGTATGTGGTGGTTTTAGAAGACAAAAAATGGTTATCGACGTGAAAATGTGTATGCAGGAATTTTTGGGGCTGGAGAAGGTTCTTCAGGTTGTTTGAGACCCCTTCCCTCTTCTGGAAGGAGGAGGGCTCTCATATAAATGAAACACAAATTTCTGCATAACTTGAGAACAAATTAAGCAAATTAAACCAAAATTGGCGTGTGGGGTTTTTTGAATACAAGAAATGTTTCTTTGGAGATTCCATAAACAAATTTTAACCAAATATGGGAATTATCCAGATAACTAAAACACAAACTGTGTATTTTTCGGGTGAGAAGACTGTTCTGATAGAAGCTTGAACCACTTCTTAGTAAAAACAAAACTCTTTCCAAAAAGTAACCATTATTCATTCATTTAGTTGCAGGCGTAGCAATGCTCGCACCGGGGTCAGCTAGTTTCTGCAAATAAAAAAGTTAGTTTTTGTATTTCCGTCAAAATGGGGACCACCCTAATTTTAATCAACATCAAAAAATGGGCCTCAGTGATACAAACCATGCTGTAAAGTTTCAAGTTTAGGCACTGGGAGCATGTTTTCTCGTAAATTCGTGATCTGTGCCATAGTGCGCTGGAAAGTGATCATCACCCGATCCTAATACACAACAACAATGAAACCGCACGTACCTTACGCATACCACGTTGGCTTTATGACCCAGCAGGCCGCAATCGGTGAGCAGTGCGAAGAAAACCCTACTTAGATCGGTGATTTCTTCGCAGGGATCAGTGATGCCGCTGCTGCGAGCATCCTCAAGACCAGTCCGAAACCAGGCAAGAGAGCGCTCCATTTGTGGTCCACCGAGACTAAAGAGGCCGTCAAAGCCAGGAGAAAATCCCTCCGAGCATCAAAACGATTGCCAGTGGGACACCCCGATTAGGAAGAAGCCACACGCATTTACCGGGAGAAGCGAAATGAATGCCGAAATATCATCCAATTAGCCAAATCTGCTACCTGAGTGGAATAACCTCAACGGGATCAACCTTATCCAGACCGCTGGTGAGCTCTGGGGAAAGGTGAATGCACTCAGTGGGAAGCAAAAGCACCACGAAAGCGCTCTAAAGATTACTCACGGTCACTGACCCTACGACTGTTGCTGACTCCTTAGGGACGTATTTCTACGGGCTATCCGCGCTAGATCGATACCCAGATCAATGTCGTCGGGAGATCAGCTTGCCAGGTAATTCCATCACGGACATCACTATCCCTGATGACGTCCCACCGCTTGAAATAAACCAGCCATTCCAAATGAGTGAATTGATCGTCGCTGTCTTGAATTAAGTCTAGATTATTTTTGTTGATATTACTATATCTTAGTGTCCGAAATGTATCGAGGACAGACTTTAAAGTCTAAAAACGTTCACAAGCAAAAACCTTATCACTTCTGTTGCACAAGAAACAAACAAGTCCCAGCGCTCTTTCAAACCTTGAAATACATCTTCCTTCTTGTCGTTCAATTTTATGTCTGGTGCTTTCCAAAAGAATCATTTTTAGTATGTATGCCGTATTGATATCATGCCGGAGGAATTTCAATTGTAAAAATAAACAAAAATAGGACCAACCACGTGAATGAATACAGCCACCCACTCATAAAGGCAAGTCACAACAAGCCTATTTGTATTCAGTTCGCTTCCTTACAAGGTCACTTTGCTGCCTCCTACGCTAATAGTGGCGACTGAGAATTTCGCCATCGACGATGAAGACAAGAACGTTCCGATTGCGTAACGATTGCAGATAAAATGTCTGCATCGAACATCGATTGCCGACAGCAGGCTGAATTAGCTGTCACAGAACGGAGTATCGGCGTTAACATGGGTTCGGCGGGTTCACATTTCGAAACCAATTCGAAGTCCCGGAATCATTTCGACGAATCAATCACAGGACGATTCCCCGAACTCACTCGCAAATGATGCCGAAGAAAGTGCTAAATAACACCGAAGACAATTTCCGACTCTCGTTATGGCTGATCATATTTATGCAATTTGTTCCATTCAATTCCACTCATTTCCTGTGTGACGCGATTTCCGTTTGTGGAAAGGCTACTCTTTGTACCGGCGCTGTGATTGGACATTCTCGGACTCGACCAGTCGACGATAATAAGAAGAACGTGTAAGACGTTTCGCATTGGAAGCCAATTGGTTCGTCATTCGGTTCGGAAGAGAAGGAAGGCATTCTTCCTGCTCGATTGTGTTCCAAAGCCAATATCATGCTCCATTCATTGATGGCTTCTCTCTTCCTCTTTTCCCGGATGATGAGATGATTCATAGATGGTGATTGCTTCTTTTCTACGCACACAGGGCAAGCTTTGCGGTCGATTTTGTCGGGTCGAGTCAGACACGGAACCGTTTGTTCTCTGCTGGCCGAGAGCAGCTTAGCTTCGTGACCCGGAAATAAAGCATCTGAATAAAGTGATACACTTTATTGGCATTTGAAAGCCTTTGATTGTTGCTTGCAACATGTTGTGTGGGAGAGGATACCTTTCGGAGGCCGTACGCGCTTCGGTAGGTACGCAAGGATTCAAGTGGCCGTGGTCGGATTAGTGAAAGAGGATCAACTGTTGACCTGGTTTGAGGTTTGTTTGAAGAGGGTTTGTTGATTGTTAAGGCCGTTGGCTGGGAAGACCGTTTTCAAACGGATTACTACGGGTGGCTGGAGATTTTGTGTCGGTTTGGGGGAAACAAATGGAATTGATTGAGGTGAACGAAGTAAGACTGGCGTTCTGCAATGTTATCTTTCGATGTAATGGTGGTGGAGCAATGAAGAAAATGCAGAAAAATCCTGGGAACACAATCCAGTAATTAAAACTCACCAGTCACACATTTAAGGAAGTATTCACTTCTAAGCACTACGTTTCACTCAAGGACTCCAGAGATGGTATATTTTAACGATATTTGATTTACATATTTTGTATTATTGTATTGGATACTGAGCAAAGTGTTTGATTTCGAAGAAGTAAAACAACACGTCACAATAGTTTCGCTGCGCGACTTCACTAATACATTCACTATAGCGTATCTGTGTTAACTCGATTTTGTTTGCAACCATCACCTGTCAAACTGTTGACACAGAGTTCGATAGTTGGAGTGTAAACATTCAAAATTTAAATTTTAAAACGAGTTTTTAAAATGGTTTTAAGGTGTGTCGTTCGTTCCTATTTTGTGTATTCGAGTTATAAAACCCATAAAATGTTCCGGCTTCTATTGTTACCCACATCAATCATCTAATCACAGCGAAATTTGATAGAAATGCGGCTTGCCTTGTGGAGAGAAGCTTGTAGGATAAAAAAAAATCCTGCTCCCCTTCATCGTGTCTGCAGCCGTCACTTCGTTTCTGGAAAACCTGCGAAACTGTAAGATTCAAATGTTGTGGATTTGGTTCCAACGCAGATTTCTTTCGGGAGTAGATCCAGGGATGGACATAAATTCTTCAACTAAGTCTTTGGAATTGGAAGTAAGCGGTAACCAGTCCTCCCTTAGCTCAGTCAGTAAAGGCGCAGCAACAAAGCAACACCATGCTGGAGGTGGCTGGGTTCGATTCCCGGTCTGGTCTAGGAGTTTTTCGTTAAGTAAAACTTCTCGACTTCCTGGGCAATAGCGTATGATTGTACTTGCCACACAATCATACTAATGCAAAAATGGTAACTGGTATCGAAAGCTCTCAATTAATAAGTGTGGAAGTGCATTTAGAACACTAAGTTGTGAGCAAGCAATAAGCTAATTGTGAAAGCAATAAGCTTGAAATGCTAAAGAAGAAGAAGGTAACCAGTCTGTAAGTCAGCAATGCAGATTCGTTCAACTAAAGGGTGATACGGTCAAAATTTGGTCAAGGGAAAACGCGTGTAAATCGGTGAAATCGTTTATTTAAAAATCAAATTAAATTTCTTTTTCAAGTTCAATTAGTATGAAAATTCAGGAAAAATATTCAGTTAGGCTTCCGCTTTTCCAAATCCGAATTGCCGGGCCTTACGCTTGACCCCTGCCATCAGATTTTGTACAGCCACCTTGTCCACCTTCTTCGCCGCAGAAAGCCAGTTTGCCTTGAACTGCTGCTCGTCCTTAGCAGTTTTTTTGGTCTTCTTTAGGTTCCGCTTGACAATAGCCCAGTATTTCTCAATTGGGCGGAGCTCTGGCGTGTTGGGAGGTTCTTGTCGCCAGGAACCACCTGCACGTTGTTGGCGGCGTACCACTCCATGGCCTTTTTACCGTAATGGAAAGATGCCAAATCCGGCCAAAACAGTACGGAACAACCGTGTTTCTTCAGGAAAGGCAGCAGACGTTTATTCAAACACTCTTTCACGTAAATTTCTTGGTTGACTGATCCCGGAAGCTATGAAAATGCTGCTTTTCAAGCCACAGGTACAGATGGCTTGCCAAACCAGATATTTCTCTACGAACTTTGACAGTTTCGTGTGCTTGAACATATCTGCTACCTTTCCCCTTCCTTTTGCCGTATAAAACTCCTGTCCCGGAAGCTGCTTGTAGTCGGCTTTGACGGTAGGTTTCGTCGTCCATTACCACGCAGTCAAACTTCCTCCAGCATCGTCGTGTACAGCCTCCGGGATCGCGCTTTGGCCGTCGTATTTTGTTTATCATCGCGATTTGGAGTCACTACCTTCTTGTAAAGTCGATAGTCCGGCTCGTTTTTGGCTCGATGCACGGTTGTAGACGATACACCCAGCTTATTTGTGGCATCTCGGAGAGATAGGTTAGGGATTCGCTTGAAACTACCGGCAACTCTCTTTGTCGTCTCAGCGGCTTCCGGTTTTCGATTTCCCCCCGATCCAGACTTCCTGGCTGTCGACAAACGTTCCCCAAACACTTTAATTACATTTGTAACGGTTGATTTGGCAACTTTAGCGATTTTGCCAACTTTGCGTGCGAGTAGCTCGGATTTTCGCGATGCGCGAGCAAAATTTTGATACGCTGCTCTTCTTGCTTGGACGGCATTTTGACAACTGAAGAGTGAATTCCTAAATCAAAATAGGAGCAACATTCTACGCACACACACCTTCAAAATGAGGGGTGTTCAGGTTTTTTAAATGCAAAATTGAAAGAAATACGTCAAGTTGATATTGACCAAATTTTGACCGTATCGCCCTTTATAGTTAAAACTTGATCCATCGAAGGGGTGTTGCAACATTGTATTAGGAATTATATCTGATAAAACTAAAAACTTTTGGCGTAGTGAACCGATTAATCGTTCGACATGTATTCTCAAGGAAGAAAGTTCCTTAGAATGCAATGCATCGAGTGGTTCTAGCTGATGGCTTTTTTTTGAAAGCAGGGTTTGCTACGTATGCATTCAGTGGATCCAGCATGTCATCTATTAGAAACCCACGGTCAGCCAACACGAAATCTCCTTCCAAAATAAGATCTAGGAATCCGGACTATTCTACTACCTCGTTATCCGACGTTCGTCAACCAAACGCTTCCGATACATAAATTATGCTACCAGATGCACTGATACATATCAGCACTTTGATTTTATTGTGCTTCTTGTAGTTCGAACATACGTTGGCACTTGCTACCATCGGTTTGGTATTGGGAAACTCTATGTTTATTTCAAAACGGTCGATAACTATGGATACAGCATCGCTGTATTTTTTTCGAAATGATAACGGCATATGCTGTTTCAAGACGGTTCGCGATGGAAATCGTACAGAAGCCTTCATAAACGAAAAAAAATCGCATTAATTGTTTCGTAGAAATATTTTGATATGGCAGTCTGATTCATACAATAGAAGAAACCAAGCGTACAAAACTGCTCATTTAATCGTAGTTTGCGCAAAGTCAAAACGAGTGTTTTTTCTTTGCTCAAAGTTTCAAATTATAGTATATCCTGTTCCAATGCTTCATAAAGACGTTTCAACCTGCGCCCACAGTTGAGCCCTGAAAAATAGCAGCACTTTTTAACGATGGATTCAAGTGCAGAAACACTGAGTTGACAGGCATTTGTGGCGTCACTTAAATCCTGCTGCAGCTTATCCCGCAGAGCTCGCAGATGAACAACCTCCTTATCGTATCGTTCTATAGCTTCCTTCTCCATGCATCTTTCTGTTTGAACGCATACACCACTTTGATTAGTAACCCTTGCAGGATCGTTGAAGTTAGAAAAGTCGTGAAGTGAGAAAAGTCGATTGCAGTGACGTGACTCTTCTGGGTAAATCAAATGGAGAGTCACGTTCGGTGACTTTTCTCACTTCACCCAATGACAAACGTCACTTCGACTCTCGGAATAACCCTCTCTATATGAAGATGAAATAAAGGCATAACCTTCTTAGCGCAAAAGCAAAATGAATCGGTTTACAAATGATTTTACAATACAGCGTAAAAGGCTTTCGTTGGTTTTTCCAGTAGAGTTAATCTAATGGAAGACTCTGCTGAAGGTGGCTGGTTTCGGAAAGTTTTTGGATTGGAACATATCAATTTACAACAACATCTAGAGCTACACGTTATTATCATGAATTCAATGAAGCTTTGTATTACATACATATTCATATCAGCAAGACAACTGGAAGGCATTACAATTCCAGGTTCGTCTACATACGCGAAGCTAGTGGTGGGTTGTTCCAGGAATGGAAGATTGTTAATGAAGCTGTTATAACCATCGGAATTTTCGTCCATTGTTGAATTGCTATCAACACAACCACTATTCATTGATTGGAAATGTCTGAATCTGAAATGAAGACGAATCTGTTTATTAGGTTCAGCTAATTCAAGTTCTGATTTAAACATGAATCACATACTCTTGATTGCTTTGCGTTCCATACGACGATTTCTCCATTCCGTATAGGCTAAACGTATGGTCTTGAAGTGCAGATTCCCTGTTTTTACTGAACATCAGAACATCGTGATGCAAAGCTTGGTTGGTTGAAGAGATGTCACTATCTGCATCTGCATCGACTGTATCTTTCGAGCATACTGATGAATGCACGTCTAAAGGGCGATACGGTCAAAATTTGGTCAATATCAACTTGACGTATTTCTTTCAATTTTGCATTTAAAAAACCTGAACACCCCTCATTTTGAAGGTGTGTGTGCGTAGAATGTTGCTCCTATTTTGATTTAGGAATTCACTCTTCAGTTGTCAAAATGCCGTCCAAGCAAGAAGAGCAGCGTATCAAAATTTTGCTCGCGCATCGCGAAAATCCGAGCTACTCGCACGCAAAGTTGGCAAAATCGCTAAAAGTTGCCAAATCAACCGTTACAAATGTAATTAAAGTGTTTGGGGAACGTTTGTCGACAGCCAGGAAGTCTGGATCGGGGGAAATCGAAAACCGGAAGCCGCTGAGACGACAAAGAGAGTTGCCGGTAGTTTCCAAGCGAAACCCTAACCTATATCTCCGAGATGCCGCAAATAAGCTGGGTGTATCGTCTACAACCGTGCATCGAGCCAAAAAACGAGCCGGACTATCGACTTACAAGAAGGTAGTGACTCCAAATCGCGATGATAAACAAAATACGACGGCCAAAGCGCGATCCCGGAGGCTGTACACGACGATGCTGACGAAGTTTGACTGCGTGGTAATGGACGACGAAACCTACGTCAAAGCCGACTACAAGCAGCTTCCGGGACAGGAGTTTTATACGGCAAAAGGAAGGGGAAAGGTAGCAGATATTTTCAAGCACACGAAACTGTCAAAGTTCGCAAAGAAATATCTGGTTTGGCAAGCCATCTGTACCTGTGGCTTGAAAAGCAGCATTTTCATAGCTTCCGGGACTGTCAACCAAGAAATTTACGTGAAAGAGTGTTTGAATAAACGTCTGCTGCCTTTCCTGAAGAAACACGGTTGTTCCGTACTGTTTTGGCCGGATTTGGCATCTTGCCATTACGGTAAAAAGGCCATGGAGTGGTACGCCGCCAACAACGTGCAGGTGGTTCCCAAGGACAAGAACCCTCCCAACACGCCAGAGCTCCGCCCAATTGAGAAATACTGGGCTATTGTCAAGCGGAACCTAAAGAAGACCAAAAAAACTGCTAAGGACGAGCAGCAGTTCAAGGCAAACTGGCTTTCTGCGGCGAAGAAGGTGGACAAGGTGGCTGTACAAAATCTGATGGCAGGGGTCAAGCGTAAGGCCCGGCAATTCGGATTTGGAAAAGCGGAAGCCTAACTGAATATTTTTAAATAAACGATTTCACCGATTTACACGCGTTTTTCCTTGACCAAATTTTGACCGTATCACCCTTTATGTTTAGATTTAGTAAATTTATGTCCCACGATGGTTCCTGCAGTTTAAGTTTTTTGTGATCGTTATTATACCATTATTATATAAAAAATACGTCTAGCATCATTAATTTCTTGTTTATTTATTGGTAAATTTCTTAGAAACTAATTCTGGAACAATTAAATAATCGAAGAAACATATAGCCTTTTCCCTACAGTATTGCCACATATCCTCGCAACGTTTAATTTCAAATGCCGAAACCTGGTTGGGAGACCACACGTAAAAGTAACCAAAGTTTGCCTTACAAATATGAACTAGCATGACCGCTTGAAAAAAAATATTTATGTTTTGTTTTGAGCGTAGTCTGCTGTTCTTGATTTCGTTCAATAAAAGAATCCTTTAACTGAAATTGAATTTCAATCATATCTGTTTGGTTTCGGGTAGAATAAGGACACTTCACCTTGACCGTAATTACGCCATGGCAATCGCATATGAAAATTGCATCCGGTGATGCTCCCAGGACTGGATATTGGTCGTAAATCACCAATCCTGCCTGCGTATTTTGCAAATTCTTGTGTAAATGGTTCACGGATTGAAACAATTGGTCAACTGCTTTCTCTTCGTGGATTTTACCATACTCTGTAGCTGCCGCCGAAAACTTCTGTTCATTTGGGTAATTTTTTTTTCTAATATGAGACAAAAAAGGTCGGCCCACTTGTATGCTACACACATCTTTTATATTAGATGCTGTGATACGTCCGCTGCGGAATATATTCCACCATTTGGAATCAAATTGTGCAGCAGTAAGAATATCAATCTTTTTCATAGGGCTGGATCACTTTTGAGGTTCCGAATACACGCGGATGCACGAGCTCTAAATTCAAGCACCGTGCTGTTATCTGACGAGTCATAAAGTATTTGAAGGTTGTAGTCGATCAATTCTTTATTCACTTCTTTCTCATTTACACAAGCCGCACAGCTAAAGTTCATGTTCTCCTCACCGCAAAACAGACTGGTGGCAGCAACTTGTAAATCATCGATCATCACTGTTTATGGAGTTGGCTTGATTGGTGGGATAAGTTTTCTGGATCTTTCTGCCAAAGTCGATATCGCGTACTTTCTTGTAGAAATTATCACTGATACTGGCCGGGGGGTATCTCCATACTTAATGTAATGTGTATATTTACTTTCTTTTCGATTATCGAAGCTCGGATACCTTCGAATGCAAAAAGTGTTGCTCCTAACATGACTGCAAGCTTCCAAACGCCCGATTACGCAGTTGCAGTGCGACGCGAGGATTCTACCAGTTTCACTGATCAGAATCCAAGGTGTGAGAGGCTTCTCATTAAAAGGCGAATGAATGGCGAACACTTCCTTGCACTACAAATATATCCTGCACTTTTTGTCCTGAAACAGATTTAACCCACCCATTTTTATAATATAGAATGGCCTTCATTCCCTTCGTGCAGTTTTTAGGTTCCCCAGTGAACGGGTTGGGATCTACAACCATAAACTGGTAGATACTGGCCGTCGTAATCGTCAACGGAACTTGCGTGGGTGTAGTTTTTATTGTTGAAGGATTAATACCGTAGCACATTGCCACCTTTTGGTGATATCTTCGAGCAGCAGCTGCACAATCCTTGAAATAAATCAAATGTATGTATGCATGTATGGTAGCCACCATCCCTTCATGCCCTTGGCTTGGATGCAGCTCCACTTAATAGCAAGATCAAATTGGGTCAACGATCTGCATTCACAATAACGCTGTATGAAGGGCCTAAAACGGAGGGGTGGACCCGTAAGCAGAGACTCTCACGCGAAATATCGTCGTCCTTCTAACAGGTGTCTGAAGTATCTGACGGCCATCTTCATTGCTATCATTTCCCGTCCAAACGTGGGATAGCTTCGCTGGCCCGATGTAAATTTTTCCGAATAAAAACCTAACGGCTGCCACATCCCGTTGGCAAATTGCTGCAGAACTGCGCCAGCCGCGGTATTTGAAGCATCTACTAGTAAGCCCAGAGGTTTCGCTGGGTCCGGATAATAAAGTAATGCTGCTTCTGCTAGTGCCTTTTTTACAGTTCTCAAAAGCTCCTATTGCTGGTTCGGTCCATTCAATTTTTCTGACGTCGTTCTTCTTGTTACTTGTGATGAGACATCTTAATGCTGCCTGCATATCGGTTGCTTGCTGCACGAATCTTTTCTATCCATTTACCAGTGCAAGGTAACGACGAAGGTCTTTAATTGTGGTTGGACGGGTACAATCCAGTACAGCTGACACTCGGCTAAGCAACGGTTTGACACCATCTTTCCCGATAAGATAACCGATGAATTCGACTTATTGTTGTGCGAATTTACATTTAGGTAAGTTTATCACGAGACCATTTAAACGAAGGCGATCGAAGCTATTCGCATGTGTTGATGGTGCTCTTCAATTGAAGACGATGCCACGCATATGTCGTCAATGAAGACGACAACAAAATCGAGGTCTCCAAACAGTCTGTGCATGAATCTTTGAAAAGTCTGGCCTGCATTACACAGGCCAAACTGCATCCTTGTAAACTCAAATAGACCGAATGGAGTTATAACGGCCGTCTTAGGTATGTCTTCCTCCTCTACTGGTATCTGGTGGTAAACTCGTTCAAGGTCGATAGTACTAAATATTGACTTACCGTGGAAAGCGTTTAGTAGGTCGTGGATGTGCGGAACCGGATACCGGTCTGGGACAGTAACATGGTTCA